>JANRGW010013395.1:0-16930 GCA_024733675.1 Psilopsiagon aymara
CCTGGCAGAGCATGAGGCTCAGAAAGTCCTTGGCCAGACCAAACATCACTAAGCCATAACCAAAAACATTGGTGTTATCAGTGCTGTTCCCAGGCCGAAAGTCAAAAACACAGCGCTGCACTAGCTACTGAGGAGAAAAATGACTGCTACTGCTGAACTCATGACAGTGTTATAATGAAGAATTACTGGACAAAAGTCCTTCCTTTACTTAGATAACACTACAGTATTTAAACATTTTCTACAAATTTAATTTTCCACATTTTTAAACTTTTCCTAATGAATAGGAGAGAATAATTTTTTTTTTAATCAATGATTAACATTTAAGTTCAAATGTAGTTATAAGAAAAAAATTCACAATCAGTACAAAGTAATACTACATGAAGGTGGTGGAATTTTTTTACAGTTGAGAAGTTTTCAAATCTCTTCTGTTTTTCAGTGCATTCAGACACAAAGTTTAGGAAACACTTGCTAAAGTTAATACTAGGAGAATTTATCTCTGCTATTTTGGTAGTTGACATTTTATGTTACAGTCTCTTTCAAAAATTGTAGCACATTAAAGCAGTCACATTTTTGCATTATACTTAGGAGAGCATTTTGCATAAATTCGTTCGCATGAAGAAAATTCTTTAGCCAATTTGTCAGGTGCACATTTGTGTCCCTTCCAATTTTTTTCACTCTGTCAAAGATTTTCCATCTTTATTTTGTCACAAATTCTATGGCAGTGAGAGCTCAGGACGTTGAACCTTAGTAAGTCACTTATTGATTTTTTTTTTTTTTTTTCCAACTGTAGTGATTGATTGCCTCTAAACAAAAAAACAAAACTAAAAACAAAAGCCTCAAAGAAAAACATAAACCGGTGTGAGCTGAATACACATTTTTTTATCCTCTTGGGATGTAGTATTTATGAGTACGGCAAAAACATTATTTACTTTCTCAGCTTAATTTTCCTGCAATCCTCCTATGGACCTTCCTAAAGAAGCTGTTATATTCATATATGGTATATTTTAATACACATTGCATTCTTGCATGTATAGAACGTAGGTGGGAAACGTTAAGTGGATAGCAATATGAGATGGTGCATGAAGCCTGACAGTCATGCTACATCATTTATTGTATATGAAAGTTGTTTGAGGGGGAGGCAAAATATAGCCAGAGAAGCTGGAAGGAAAGGAGGACTTGAGAGAGCATAGAAACAAGGAATGCAAGTACATGGCTGTATAGTCACATAGAAAAAGAAGAGTAAGGAAGAGAAGTGTAATTTCAGTCATACAGTTTCTAGCATTCAAACAGACAAAATCACAGAGCTGTGTCTCTCTGTATTTCAGGCACTTCTGGTTATTAGTAGCAAAGGGGATAGAGGAGATTGAAGATGCTGGGAGGAGTATAATTTGACTCAATGATAATATTATAGATGTGAGCAAAACCAGAGAATTCATTTTATAAGTGGATGTGTTGGACCATCCAAAGTTAGCCAATTTATGCAATCACTCGGGAAAATCCAGAACGCTCAAGTACATCAGAGTGAATGAAAATCTGTACTTGTTAAGAACTGATTTATTAGAAAGATACTTTTTTTTAAAATTATTTTTATTTTCCCTTTATTATGTCTGCATGGTATCAGCCAGAATTGTAAGGCAGAGATTCAGCCAGGAAAGCTGGGACTGGCTGTAGCTACAGGCAGAGTAACATATGATGGAGCTTGTAACAGGCCCCTTTCCAAAAAACGTCAGTCCAACTGTTTCAGAGCACTGTGACAGCCCTGCTACTGAGGCATGGGAAATGGCAGTGAATATCAACTTTGATCTCTGTCCAGATTCTTTGGCACTATAATATACATACAGAGGCATTACTAAAACAAACAAAAAAGGCAACAAAACCATACAACCCTCCCACAAATTCCCTCCATGCCCCCCAAAATGCACTAAACAGCATTGCAGCAAAATAAAAAAAAAAAAAGAGCAATTATGACAGTGCTCTTTCATATAAGTGTTAATTGTTTTTGCCTGAGCTTTTGTAGTGTGGGAGGTTGTTCTTACTGCCTGGTGGCTCTGATCTTGCCTGAATGGCTTGGAAATTTGCTCTTATCTATCACATCGACAGCCATTAACAGCTGACTTGTGTGTCTCCCAATATTTGAGTAAAAGATTTTGTTGCAAATGGATACTCTTAGAGGAAAAAATAAGTCAAGACAATCTTCTGCACCTTCTCAGACTGCCAGAGGTTTCTGTTCCTGTTCCCTTTGGAGGGAAGTAAGATGAAGAAGTATTTTGCTGCTTCTCTTCAGGCATAACCTGTAAGTTCATTTAACTTCTTAAGAAATGCTTCAATTAAAGTTTATAACTGGTGTTTACTTATTTAGGGGATGTGACAATGGCAGTTTTGCCATTATTATGTCAACAATACACTTCAACAAAAGAGATACATTTATTTATTCAAGCTACATCTTCGTTTCTCTTTGTGAACTGTCTAGTCAGTAACTCCACTGTTATTCATTGCCCTGAAAGCAAGAGTCTCTTCAGCGTTTTTTCTGTAAATTCTGAATTTATATATTAGACTAAAAAAAGGCCAAACACCCAACATAAAAACCCCAAACTCTATCAGCCTAGTATCAGGCACAGAAAGTCTGCTTAGACAGATTGGAAATAAAGTAGCTGTTTCATATTACAAAGCCCAAAACTTCTAGAACCCTAAATCTTAATTAACTCTGAAAAATGTTGTGAGAATAACTTGGGGGTGGGGGGAAGGAATTTTAAAATAATTACTTTTAGTGCTAAAGTTTTTAATTTTGGAAGGAGTAGCTATTGTGCTGAAGTAACTCTGACAAGATAATTGAGAGAATGTGTTGTTTGTACTGCAGCAGCAGCATCAAGACTTCATGGATAACTTGAGCAGTGCTGAAGAAATTTTGGATTATCAAGGTATTGGTTTAGCATTTAGTATCTATTTAAGGACTTACCTAGCAGTTTCATGAGTGCATCTCAGGCTTGTGGGCATGTGTTTTTTCTTATGGAGAAACTGAGGTTCAGATTGGTGAATGTCCTGTAACTTTTTTCAACGCCAAAACCAGCATGTCGTACATCCTTTTCTCCAGCTAGTTCTTACAGCTGTGCCACAATTTACTTTGTAGAGACCTACTGTGTCAGTTCTGGAGGCCTGTGAGTCAGTTCCCTCTGTGATAGCCAACATATTGTCACTGTAGTCATGATCACAACTTGCCACAGGTTGTCAAAAGAATTAGTGATGTTAGCAGAGTTTTTCATGCAGCACAAACACCAGCGTTGTGTGAGTATGGAAAGAGGCAGAGCTTTCTTTTCATCATACTCCATCTGCAGCTGATTCAGTGAGAATCTTGTTCATTTTATTAATCACTACAAGGGTATTATGCCATAAGTTTGGCTAACCAGAATTTGAGCAGCATAGGAGATTTGCTTAATGGAGATAAACCATGGAAAACTGTGGTAGAATAATTGAACATTGAATAAGGGATTACCTTAGTGTTAAACAATATGGTATAGCACAGCTTATAGAATTTTTTTTAAGCAGCTTCCATCTGTCTAGGATTTTATAGTGAGGATATATGATGACCATGTATAAATGCTTGTAGAAGCATATCTGCTGCCAGCACTTGCAGTTGCAAACTATTTGTTGCAGCAGGCTGTGGTGTTGCAAAATCACTGAAGCTGGGAAAGTCTTTGTGTGAGTGCTCTATAATGTAGCTGAAGGATTCATTCTCTGGCCTTTTAACAGTAAACAAGTATGGCAGAACATTTTAAGTATTCATTAGAAATGTTTTTTCACTATTGCATATATCCCCTTCCCTGGGGGCTTCTGTTTGCTGTAACTTTTCAAATTTTGTTTTTGTCAAGCCTAGATGGTCCGTGATAATTCAATAGCTGAGAGAGTGCCACAGAAAAATATTTCTTTTTGTGAGGTTGAAGATGAGGATGCACATAATTTTTAAAGTTAATTTGCAAATGGTGATGCCATTCCATACCCAATGACTAGCTCATATGTAATTAGTTCATAAGCTAAACTTTATATGAACACTTTTTTATCATGCTTTATACCAATATATAAAAAAATAATCTGATTCACTCCTAACTTTCAGGTGAGTTGTGTTTACACAATCCAAGATAGGTTTTGCATAGATTCCATAAATCCCTTTCACATACTGTTGAAGAGGGCCTCATATAAGATTCCTGATTTCCCATCCTCCCTGCTAGTTTCCTCCTTTCTGAGCCTGGCCCAAAGCTTACAAAAGTCAGTGAAGATGTGCCACTATCTCATGCAGTCTTTCTCATCAGTCGTTCTTTTCACTGGGTCATATATATCTGACTATAAATAGCTTACTTATAAAATTTTACATTTCTAGAACTCTAAAATGGTGAAGATCTGGTACCAGATTTTCCTGTCAAGCAGTCTCATTGATCTGGCTGATACCAAGCCATTAACTTTGTGCAAATCAGGGTTGCAAGGGACCATTGGCAATTTTTGGTACATTTTCATATAGAGGAATACTCTCAGATCTGCCCTGGCAGAACAGTTATCCAGAAGGTACAGTGGCAAGATGTTACATTTGTCAAAACAGATGGTGTCTTTGCTATTGTCAGCAATGTCAGCTGGTGGCTGCTGAGTGCAGAATCCATCCTCAAGTAGGCAACAAAGGTGCTAATGATGACAGAGCCAATTTTATCAGCAGTATCAAACTAAAATATTGTTAATTAAATTATCACTGCTAAAAACTGTAAGTGAGCTTTACTGGATATTTTAAGCAGGCATATTTTTTCAGTGAGATACAGGATTTTAATTTAATGTTCATGATAATTTGGCAGTTATCAATCAAATATCCAAATACCAATGTTCCTTTTCCTTTCCCTTTATAATTTTAAACAGATTTATTGCCTGGAAGCTATCGCTTATCTTCCACATCCAAGCAGACATAATTACTAGTGGATAGAAATATTGGTGTGTCAATTTCATAAAAAATCATACCTTTAATTAGCAAAAGAGTAATTTTGTGTCTGTACCATCTTCTTAATTCCTTGCATAGCATTTTCAATGAATGATAACTTCACAAAACAACAGATTGATAAAAAAAATGTGGAATGGGTTCTCCATCAACAACACCAAAAATTATCTCTCTTGTCAAATGAGTTCTGCTGAGATTTTGTGTAATGTTACACTTTGTACTGTTTCTTTAACTTAACATTTCAATTATATAACTGATACATTTCTTCCATAACTTACTCTGTCAAAGTCACCTGTCCCTGTGTATAATGAGAAATCTTGTGCAGAGGGCTAGTTAAAAGGTGCCAGAGTGCTTCAGGTTTGCTTTTAGTGCTATTCAGCTGTTATTAGGGACTGAGTAATTAAATTCTAATGGCTTCACTGTATGCATTCATTCTTCACAATTTTTTCATCTTTTTATTAGCCTGTTTACAACTTTCCATAATTACCTTTATTGCTGCTGCTTTTGTCTCTACATTTTCATTATACTTCATATTGATTTATATTTTTATCATCTTTAAAAACGTTGAGAGCATTCAATTTCTGTTTAAAGTGGTAGCTTTTTTTTCTTGCTTTAAAAATAAGCCTTAAAATCAAATTGATTACGGATTTATGGTCAGAATTGTTCTCATTTAGGCTTTATTTCTTGCCAGCATAACATGAAGAATTATTTGAATGCAAAAATTTCTATAATCAGGATTTATGTTTTAATTAGTACTAAAAGATTGTGTTTACACTTGCAGATTTGTAAAACCCTATCAGGATTTTATAATCCTTGCCTGGATTATAATTCTGTAAATAACTGTGTGTGCTTAACTAAGATGCACAGGAATTCACTTATCATGACTACACTCATGGCTAATGCAAAGTGCAATGAACAGAGTGGTTTTATATATCATTTTAATACATAAATCCAGATTATTATTTCTTTCAGATTTTTTTTTTTTTTTTTTTTTGCATCATAAGAAAGATTTATTTAAATTTTTAGGCTGCTCTATGTAAGCAGTTAAAAGGAATTCCCAGAGGTAGAAAATTAAGCTTATATTCAAGTATCCTGTGGATTGCTAGGGTCTCCCAGGAGGCGAGCTGAGAAGAAACTAAACCATTTCTTTGCATCACTGTCACAGAATATTAATCAAATGCTTTCAGGCCAGCAAGGAACTATTTTTCACTGTGATACATAACTTGCTTCTCAGTTTTTATTTTTTTCACCTTCATTGGCAGTTTATAATATGGAGACCAGTCAGTCTCACCTCTGTGCCTGGCAAAATCTTGGAGCAGATTCTCCTGGAAGGCGTGCTGAGGCACATGAAAAACTACAAGGTGCTGGGTGACAGCCAGCATGGCTTCACTAAGGGGAAATTCTGCCTGACCAATTTGGTGACTTTCTATGATGGGGCTATGGAACTGATGGACAGGGGTAGAGCAGTTTATGTCATCTATCTGGACTTGTGCAAAGTGTTCAACACTGTCCCACACAACATCCTTGCCTCTAAATTGGGGAGACATCAATTTGATGGGTGGAGCTATCTAAGTACTAATGAGTGGTGTCCCTCAGGGGTCAGTGTCAGTGTCGGGTCTGGTCTGGTTCAACATCTTTGTCAGTGACATGGAGAGTGAGACAGAGTGTGCCCTCAGCAAGTTTGCCAATGACACCAAGCTGTGTGATTCAGTTGATACGCCGGAGGGAAGGAATGCCATCCAGAGGGACCTTGACACTCTTGTGAGGTGGGCTGATGCCAACCTGATGAAATTTAACCAAGCCAAGTGCAAGATTCTGCACCTGGGTGTGACCAATCCCGGGCACAGCTACAGATTGGGCAGAGAAGAGATTCAGAGCAGTCCAAGGAGAAGGACTTGGGGGTGTTGGTAGGTGAGAAAATGAACATGAGCCACTGCAGTGTGCGCTTGAAGCCCAGAAAGCCAACCGTATCCTGGGCTGCATCAAAAGCACTGTGACCAGGAGGTCGAAAGAGGTGTTCCTGCCCCTCTACTCTGCTCTCATGAGACCTCACTTGGAGTATTGTGTGCAGTTCTGGTGTTCTCAACATAAAAAGGACGTGCAGCATGCTAGTTTTGGCTTCTGTTGTTCCACCAGCTCTGAAGCTTCTGAAAAGTAAAGTAATAGAAGTGTTTTCAGGTTTTAGTGGCAAGGCAAATGTTTTACAAACCTTCTGGACTGTTGCATTTGCATAAAGTTGTCGAGGACTACATGGTGCTGACTTCCAGTCCACTAGGATTATGGATGAAATACAGGGATTTATTTATCCCTGTAATACTGCATTTAAGTTGCTGCTTGTTCTTGCATCTCAGCAGGCATACAGAATCACACAAAGCAGACTACTGGCCTGGAAGATAACCTGTCATGCCTGTAACTTTCATTTAAATATCCTTTGCAAGACTAAACTCTTTGAAATAAGACAAAATTATATATCATGCTCAGTTTATAAAAGCTTCAATCACTGTAGGTGTGGGGTCAAGTAAAGTTTAAAACGAATTAAGAATAAAAGGAAAATAAAATCATCCTTAAAGAAGGATGAGAGACTAAGCACCTTATTTGAAAACCATGCACTTATCTGGAGAGCATAGCTAATTCATTTACGAAAAGAGGGAATGGGGGAAAGACAAGGAAGTGGGGAAATATGTCATCCTGACTAATACATAATTTATGGATAGAAAGGGGCTGGGACAATTTTTTCATTAAGTGCAGGTATTTTTCTGGCTTAAGCTTCTGAAATCAATGCCACTAATCTCATAAGTGAAGCAAGATTTGACTTTGAGAGAATTAATGCTATCCAAATAGGACTGGATATAAATTTAACGAAGCAATATACTTATATATCTAAAACTATTTGACAAACTAGTCTAAAAATAATAGCATTCCAACTCGGAACGGGAAGAACTGGATTAATGTTAACAAGCTTTATTTAAACTCAATGAAATCCACAAGAGAGATTTTCTTACGTGAAGGATTGCCACATACAACAGGAATCTGTATGAAACTAAGAGAAAAATATTCTAAAAGGGAAACGTACTAATTTAGTACTCACCAACCTTTTTAGAGCAAAGAAGCATTAATATAGTTTCATAAAATAGATTGCATTCTATATACTGCAAAAGAATATCAGCTCCTTTTTAGAGAAATGACAAATCATTTTCCTCTTTGGAAGACTTTATTTTCTCAGTTACTGAAACATAGCTATGCTTTAACCATTCTGTTCAAATATCCTTTGAGAAAAGGAAGCACTTGGTCAGAATGCGTCCTGGCTAAACAAATATGAGGAAGGAAATGTGATGCCCAGTGAATGATGAGTGGAACACCTAGGATAAGAAAGAGAAAAGTAGCATAAGTATTTTGCATTAAGTTTTCAACCATCTGCAGAGGTGAAGAAAACCCCACATAATCTCTGAGATTGAAATGTATCCTGATTTATTAGGCAACACCATGGCAGGTAAAACATAATTATTCTTATTGTGATGCCCTTGAACCATGCAAGCTGCTGACAAATTTTACCTCTACTTTCATGCTTTCAAAGCAAGAATAATCAACTCAGAAGACAGTAAAAATTCCTTAATAGTTGTTCAGTTGGTTCAATGAGGAAAAACAGGTGTTATTCATATGCACTCTGTTATGATTAAATTCATGGGACTGCTCATATGGAAGTTTTTTCTAGCTGAAGAGATATCATATCTTAAAGTAGAAAAAAATCATGTAAAGAATCATAGTAGTAAAAAGTATTTCTGCAACCAAAGCAGAAGTGTTGCTCTGAAAAGCAATTGTATGAATGGGTTTCAAAGTCCTTGATGTCCTATATTTACATTGCAAGTTTTCTAAAGAGAGGCTCCTGTCCCCTGCTGTGTATTGTGCAACTTGATGTTTTGTTCTTTGCAAACAAGAGCAATTAGGGTGAAGATCATGCAAAGCATTTCTGGTTGCACAGTCACTAAAAATGATCTCTCTGGCTCTGCACTGCACTGCTGGGAATGTTCAAAGGCTGCTGCAGTGACACCAGAAAACAATCGCAATACTGCCCATCTCTGTCAATGTTAGGGGGTTACAGGACAGTGCTGATCTCTCTCCAAATTTTATCCTTCTTATTGAGAAGATTAAAAAACTTTGAATCTACTGGTTTTGTATACACCTTGTCTATTGTAGATAATGTAACATTTAATTCTTTAAATTTCATTCAATTCCATATTTTTTTTCTACATGGTTAAAAATAAATAAATTCAAATTGCATTTTGTGGCCTAATTATTTTAAAGCATAATGTAGACAAAGCAACAAAATAGTGTAAGTGGCTTCAATGTAGTCTGGCACCTCTATGTGTTGTATGCTTCATAGAGAAACCTTATGTATAACAGGAACCTACAGTCCTTGTCTTTATAAATACACCTCAAAGTGGTTTCACCTGATGTTTTTAGATGAAAGTTAGTTCTTTATTTCATTTTGTTGTTTGCTCATAGATTTGAGGTACAATGTGAAGTCTGTCTCCTTTTACCAGATACGGTCCCTAAAAATAATGTAGATGAAAGGCAGTTTCAGATTAAAGTTCTATTCCCCACTTAAACCTGTGAAACCACAGAGCAAATGATGGAAATCCATGTTAAAGTTTTCAAAGGAGCATTACAGCATAAGTGCTTTTGCTTCCCTCAGCCTCCTGCCTGATGGAGGAACTTGTTACAACAGAATGGCTTTTCACACCATCAGATTGAAGGCTTCTATCATGTTCCTAAAGCAGGTGCATAGGCTGTGGATATAGCAAAGAGGGCTTCAGGGACCTACTAATTACTAATTCTAGTAATGTAACAACTTGTTTGCTTGGCTATTTTGCAAGATTTTTGTGTTATTTGAACTTGTGGTCAAGCATACGGGGGTCTCTCAATATCAGCACATTTGGATTTTCTTCATTCACTTATTGTAATCCACATTTTTGCTAATGTGGTTGAGTTTTGCATAACTGTTGACTTATGTCAAGAGCTATTCCAAAACTTTCAGAAGAGGAGTAATTGTGCTTCATTTAATGATGTTGAAATCAAAAAAACATCAAGAAATATATTGCATGGTTATATTTAATGTGCAATAGTGTTGGGGAAGAAAAATTACAGTGTCTATAAAGCAAGAGTGAAAATAGTGTATCTCAAAGGTATTTTGATAAATAGACCTGCAATTCCTAACGGCAGTTCATTGAAAGGTTCTATGATAAAGTTTATTCACCCTTTACGTTCCCTAAAGTTATCATCTGCACACTTAGAAAAACAATAGCAGGTTATTTCGTAACCACCCATAAAGAAACGAATTTATTACTTTTTCTTTGTACTATTGACATCTTTAGTTACTTGACTATAGAATCCCTTCTTCCCTACAGAGAACCTGACACACTCTGAGCTCTATGTTGTAAACTTCTTCCTGGTGATGTTCAGGATATAAAGTACTACTTCAGGGAATGAAACAGTAGCCCGTAAATTAGCCTTCAGTTATGTTTCAGTATGAATCCTACAGGAGCTGACACCTCAGGCTTGGTCCTCTGGGACAGCAACCTATGATGATGACATAGCAGGGGGAAACAGAAATCTAATATTTGCTTCTTGAAACATCATAGAACTTACAGATAGGATTTTGTCCGGCTCATACATTTCTCCCCTCCCCAGTTTCTGTTTGATTACCTTCACTTTGTCTATTTTTTTGTTTCCAAATGAGTCAACCATATTTTCCACAAGCATTCTTGAAACTGGACCACAGTACACTATCGTTCTCTTTCTATCAAACTGACTGCTGTAAAAGTTTCAAACCAGCATCCCTCCTTTCTTCATTTTATGTCCCCAAAGTGTACTAACATCACTGCTGTTTCTTTTATATGCTTTTTTTCCCCCTGTTGTTAAGGTGCTCTGACTTTCATCTTCAGTTTGGAAACTGACACCTTTTTCTCAATTTTGACTTTCCTAAAACATCATAATGTCTCTGCTTCTCCTAAATAAAACTCACCAGATTGCCCTTTACAGTTATAATTCTGCTCAACATGTTACTCAAGGTCATCTTATCAAGCCTTTATTTTCCTGTACAGTTTTCATGCATCTTCACATCACAAATGTCATAGTTCATTGATTTCTGTCAGCACAACTGACAACTTCTCTTTCCTTCCCTCACCCCCATTTTCAAGCAATTTTATGAAGCACAGAATAATTTTCTTAGCCCAGTTTGGGAAATCAGGTTCAAAACTTACTGAAAGCCTGTGTGTTGCACAAGAAATGAAAGAATTATGAGAGCAAGAAATCAAGAAGATAACTTCTAGGATGAACAGCCTGGTATAGTAGTCACAAAAAATTTTAGACAACTTTTCTCAAACCATCCACTGGATTTCCCAATATTGCCTGCTTATTGCATATATACTTTTGTCCTACTGCTAGCACTCCAGGGATTTCTATACTCTACTACAGAGTGTTGGAATAATCCAGGTACCTGCTCATAGCTGTAAAGAGTTGTTTGGTGGGATTCATTGTGACTGTTCCTGTAGCTTCTTCATAAGCCTTAGGCATTGTTTTGGTTTTGAGCATATACTTGCCCTCTACCCCTCAGCTCTCTTGGAAAACATCCCATAATAGTGCAAGTAGGTGTAGCAGTTCATTGTCAATTATGTACATATTTTTAAAGCTCAAATATGTACTTCAAATCCATCTGCTAATGAGCTGAGCCTATTTCTGTTGAATTTGTATTCTTTCTGACACCCATCATTTTCCTCTTGCTGAGTACAGCGTTGTTTTGAAACACCACCATCAGAAATATACTAAGTGGACTTGTTGTCATTCATTGGTGAAAGGGCCTGTGTGAAGAAGACAGTTTTCCCCCCACAGGAATTGTGTACTAATGGTACCTGCAAGCACAATACAACTCTCATTAAAATTAATGTGAATCAGCTTTCAGACTTGTCTGACAATCGACAATTGACAGGGCACCATTTAGTAAGACAGTTTGTGTACGAAGAAGGAAAGTTACCATAAGCTGTAAGATGCTTTTCCCCTTTCTACTTCCCCTACCTTTGTTTTCCTAAAGATTGTTTAAAAAAAGGCCTTCTAAATTGTAACATTTGAAGAATTCCCCCTCTTAAAGCCCTTTATTAATTTACTTATTCTCCCTTTCCTTAGTGCTCAGGAATGAGCATAACCTTTTGTTAAGCATCATATTGCAGCTCTCAATTTTTTAAAATGGAAAAATAATTTAACAGTTCAGAGCAACATTTAGGGTGAGGCATAGTCAAAAATGGAAGGCTGAATTTCTTTTTGTTGCTTTACCCTGATGCTACTCTTCATAGCTATGGTGCAGAGGATATTGTAATGCTGTGATGTTTTAATTTTTTCTGTCATTTGTACTTGCTTATTGCTTCTTAGCTTGCTTATGTACAGTTCAACACTAAGTAGACATTGCTCTTAAATTCTAATCACTTGGTTGAACAAAAGCCTGCTTCATAAATCATTCTTTAATAGCCTGTCTAAAATTTCTTTAGGGTGTTGCAGCTGCATTGCAATGTTGCTTAGCCACTCAGACTCCAATTATAGAAATTATACATCTAGCAGTTAAACCAGTAAACAAGCCTACTCAGATTGGTGCAGTAATCCTATGTCAGTTAGCATCCTTCATGTTGATTCCGGATTTCTGTCACTCTCTAATCCTGCTATGCCCTGAAATATCTACTATTACATATCTTCACTGTGTCACTTGGACTTCAGATAGAGAACTGTTTTGACTGCTGTTTATAGGCTGCCTTGCTAGATTATTTCTCTAAAAATACACATAAGTGATTTAGCAATTAATTAAAAAAATAGTATAATTAAAAATATTCTGTAGCCTAAGGCAGTACCACTGAATGCAGTATAGAAGAAAGAAAAGAAAACATATTTTTTTCTGAGTCATTATTTTATCTCCTGGTCATGTCATGTAAAAGCTAAATAATACAACAAATAGTGCTATTGGTTTAGAACAAGGAGTAAAATTAGAGTAGCTATAAGGTTCTTGTCTAATTATTTCTGTGCCATCCATCACCTAACCATTCTTCCTTATCTTTTTTTTTTTTTTTCCCTTTTTAATAGTAGCTATTTCTGTCACAAACTGTGGCAGCATTACAGTTGAATCCCAAGGACGAGTTGAAATGTAAAGGGATCATGTAGTGTACCAAATGTAAAGTGTTAATTATTTCCTAACTTCTTATTGTTAGTATCAAAATTTCCTAACTGCTGTTCTCCAAGACTTTGAAACAGAAATGTGGACCAGCTCTTTCCTCGGTGATTTTGTTGAAGAGCCTTGCACCTGTCCTTATGGACTGTAACTGAGCTGTATTTTGTAGGATCAAAGCCTGTCATGTTTGTTTGGGGTATTTTTTTAACAGTTCTCTGTATACTTCTTTTTCCTCAAAGGAAGTAATCAAGAAAACAGTTTGCCTCAAATAAACTTCTTTGCCTACCCAGAATTTCCTAAGTTGTCATGATTATGGCTCAACTCCCCATGACAATCCAGTATTACCAGTGAGTGCTTGTTTCAGATACAATGTCGACACAAAATTCCTTTTTGTTGAATTTTCATCCTCTGGGGTTATAGAACAAAACGACAAAAAAGAGGCCCCTTTTTGTTTTCATTTTAACCACCGAGGAGGCTTTTTCTGAAACCCATTCCTAAACCGAGCACTTCATGCACACATGAGCTTTCCCTAACCCTTCTTAGAAGCAGCAAATCCCAAAGCTCCCAATATTGCCATTGTCTCTGTGGGCTGGAGGCTTCCCACTACCAACACACTCAACTGTATGGAGATTAAGGGGTAGATGGGGCCTGCTGCCATAGGGGTGAACTCAAAATGATTTGCTCCACTGGCTGCTCATCCTGATTTAAGTCCTGGCAGAGGAATTACTAACGGTTTACTTTTATGTCAGCATAATCAAATAAAAGCTGTTTGAAGGGTAATAGCTGGAACCATAGTTAAGAACCTGTCACAGAATCAGTTGAAGGAAGATAAAGGCAATACTAATTATTTTACGAGTAATTTCACTAAATATGATGCCATGAAAAAGAGTCATGGTAAGCAGTCATCTAATTCCCCAGAAAATTGGAGTCAGTCCAATTTATGTTGGTCTGTGAATTTGTTTACTACAAATTTCTTCAGTGCTTGGTAGTTCATTCATTCAAAACTTTGCAGAAAATGATTCAGCAGTTCATAAAATGTTTTTGAAAACTTATATTGATGAACTTTTGTAAAGCCATTTAGCATTCTGATAAAAACTAAGCAAGGATGTTACCACAAGCTGCTTATTAGCAGTATAAATTTTTCAAAGGAGCAAGTTCTTCCTTCTTACAGGAAGATGAGATCACACCTTTGCTAGAGACTCTAAGCACTGCTGCAGTGTAGGTGAAATAGAAACTGCAAGGTTCTGAGAGACACTGAAATCATGTAATTTCTGTGAGCTTTGAATCCATTCCTAAATATAGAATCCTTGCAAGGAAGGAATACAGTATTTACAGAGAAGTGTAACGCAGCCCGAGTTGAATAATTCAAATCAAAGTACAAAAACCTCAAGTGCTCAGCAGTTTCCCCTTGTTCACAGGATCTTCTTTCATAATGCTTGCAAGCTTGCTTGTGTCAGGTAAGCTTAGTGATTTCTGCCTGTTGACTTCTACCCATAGGTAGGCAGGTAAAAGGGGGTTTAGTTAGATGATGCTTCTCTGCTCTGATAGTCTTTGCATTGGCTTGCTGATGGTCTGCAAGCTGACAATTCATAGGATGTCCTAGCAGAACTGTAAATTTTTATAGTGGTATTTATTGGAAATATTTATTTAAAAAGTCACCTTTTGCTGCAAAGTTGTACTTGGATCGCTGCTTTGACAATTTTATAGTAAATTAACAAGTTTATCTGATGAGCATAAAGCACCAAAATACCTTTAAATAATGTAGCACACAATCAGATTTTTTTTTTTGTTTGTTTAATCTTTGTTACGGATAAACTGGAAAAGATACTGTGTGAATCCTAATGTATTCCAGTCCAACGAGCATTTGTTTCTTATCATGCATTACAGGAAATGATGTGTTGCTAAATATATTTGAAATATGACTTTGGGCAGAATGAGCACCATCGCATAAAATCCTAGAAGTCTACACTAAGTATACAGAAGTCAGAGTGGTTTGTTGGTTTGATGGGTTTTTTTTACCTTCAGCTTGGTCTTTTTAAAAGTATAGTTAACACCATAAGCATTACTTTTATTTCTTTAGTGATAAACTACTATTAAAATAGTACTTTGTCTGAAGGTTTGCAGGAGCATCACAGTTTGATGCTCACATTGCAGAAATCTCTTCATCACACATTTCTATGTACATTTTCTGACTCACCATGGCTATTCGTGGGTCCTTGCTGCAAAGGTTTCCTCTCTTGCTACAGTTCCAGGTCTGTTTTCTGTTGAGAACATCGATCAGTAGCATTATACTGTGTTGACACTCATAAATGAGTTGGCTTTGTCTCTTTTCTGGAAGATGCAGTTTATATCAGGTCTCCTGACTGTACTATTCCTCTTGCTCCCCTTCTTTCCTTTCTGCTTCACATTCCTGGGAGAAAATGCAACATAACAAGGCACAGGCTACAGCCGGCAGTGAACAAACTCTTCAAAAGCCTTCCATTAATTATCCATTTCCTGAAATTTTCCTGCTTTGTGACTCATATCCTTTCAGAAGTTGTGTGCTCATATGATTGACACCTCATTTTTATACTGAGAAGCCCAATTTTGCTTGCAGCTTAATTTTGTGGGAGTCTGAAAGAGAATTTCTTCCTTTCAGTGGTCATTTAATTAGGAAGAGCTGAGGGTTTTGCAGTAGGTACATGTAAGCAAGTGCCATGAAAAGCAGGTTGTCTCCCTGCTACAACTCCACAAAACCACTTAGTCCTGAAGAATTGACATCCCTGCTGTCATGATGGGAACTAGCAATCCAGGTAATGCAATTACAGCTTAAATAAATAACCGCTTAAAAAACTGGTCAAATGCATGTCCTCCAGTACCAATATATTATTGGCCTGTTTTTTACAATCTTCTGCAGCATTTTACTTGCCCTCATCAGGGCTTGCTTGATTACAGTATTTTGGTATTTGACAGGTGCATGTGTATTCAAGTTAAAAAGAAAATGAAGAGGAAATTAAAGACTATTGATTTGTCTAATAACAAGTCAATTACACTTAATGTGTGCTCTTCCTCAGGTAAGTATAAAAGGATAATCAGTCATAATTTAAAAGAGAATGATTAATACAACCTTGTTCTAAGCTATCATTTTTGGTACATGAAAACACTATGAAGTGATCTAATAGCAATTTACATCCACTTCTTGTATGCTCCAAATGCTGATGAGCACACAATTGTTGAACGATGCTAATGATTTTAAGATACCAAGGTATTTTTAATTAATACAGTGGCTTTTACGTAATGGGGAAAAAAAATAGTAACTTGTTTTTTTGCTGTTTCTTGTACATACTTCCACACCCATGCAAGTATTTTGCATCTACATTAGAATTGCGGTCTTTTCTTTGAGTACATAGTTATATGCGTTTAGTAATCCACAGAATAAGTACTGAAAGTTTAAACTAAATGAAAAGATCAAAGGCAGATTTGGAGTGATGTATGATTCATAAGAAATAGAATTATAGGAAGCAAAACAATGAACACTGATGTAATTGCAAGCATGTGAAAAATCAGTGGATAAATACTGGGAATATATAAATGCCATACCATCATTTACACTTTCTAATGTGTGATTCTGTTGAAATACATTCATTAATTAACATTTTTCATTTTTGTATTTTGCTTTTTTGGTTGGCTTGGTTTTTGTTGGGTATTTTTGTTTGGTTTTTTTGTGGTGGGGTTTTGAGGTTATTTTTGTTTGGGCTTTTTTAGTTTCTTCTCCC
>JANRGW010013397.1:0-28420 GCA_024733675.1 Psilopsiagon aymara
GGGACCGCGTTTACTGCAACGACCGCGGTTTAACGGCGATCCCGGAGGGGCTCCCGGCGGGGGCCACAACGCTCTTCCTCCAAAACAACCGCATCGGCGACGCGGGGATCCCCGCGCGCCTCGCGCTGCTCCCGGCGCTCCGCGTCCTTTACCTCTACGCCAACGCTTTGGAGCACCTCCCCGCGCATCTCCCCCCGGCGCTCCGGGAGCTGCACCTCCAGGACAACAACGTCCGCGCCCTGGGCCGCCGGGCGCTCGCTCGGGCGCCGCTCCTCGAACGCCTTCACCTCGATGATAACTCCGTCTCCGCCGCCGGTATCGAGGAGGATGCGTTCGCCGACAACCGCCGCTTGAGGCTCCTTTTCCTCTCCCGTAACCACCTCAGCAGCGTCCCCCCGGGGCTACCGCCGGCGCTGGAGGAGCTCCGCTTGGACGATAACCGCATCCACACCATCCCCTTGCGCGCCTTCGAGGGGCTCCCGGCGCTGCGCCGCTTGGTGCTGGACGGGAACCTCCTGGCGAACCAGCGCATGGCCGACGACACCTTCAGCCGCTTGGGCAACCTCAGCGAACTCTCCCTGGGCCGCAACGCTTTGGCGGCTCCGCCGGCGAACCTCCCCCGGGCCCGCTTGAGGCGTTTATCGCTGGCGGCCAACGCCATCAACCACGTCCCCGCCGGTTCCTTGGCGCGGATGAAGGCTTTGGAGCGTTTGGATCTCTCGGACAATAACCTCACGACGTTACCGAGGGGGCTCTTCGATGACCTCGGCAGTTTGAGCCACCTCGGGCTGCGGAACAACCCCTGGTTCTGCGGCTGCAACCTGGCCTGGCTGCGGGACTGGCTCCGGCGCCGCGCCCCGCCGGGGCTCGAGGTGAAGGGGCTGCTGTGCCAAGCGCCGGCGCGGCTGCGGGGGCTGGCGGAGGCGTGGGGAAGCTGCTCTGGCCCCCGAGCCTCCCGCGCCGGCAGCAGCCCCGCCGGGGCCAGTCCTCCGAGCGCCTCGGCCTGAGGGCACGGGCTGAGGCTGCGGGCTGTGCCTGTGGCCGTTGTGCCTTATATCCCCCCGGCGCTTCGCGTTAACACTCTTTTTTCAATGTATGTACGAGGGAGTGAGGGTATTTGTAATTAAGTTCTATGGCCACATGCACTCAACCCCCCGTGTTGCGTGGTGAGCGCATCATAGGTGATTGTAAGGGCATTGAAAATGCTGTCATCGCTGTTGGTGAGCTTCTGACAAATGGATCATTAATGCAGTATGTTGGCAACCGGTGTCGTATGGAGGGAACAAGTCTGATGCTCTAGGCCTGGTCCTCAGGCACCTCACTGAGGCTAAACTTCCTTTGGCTTGCAGTTTTGCCTGATGAAGGAAAGATCTAAGGATATCACCAACGTTAGAATAATTTAAAGTGTTGGCTTCGTGATAGATGGGAACAGAAATTTGTCAGACAGTAAGGTCCTTATTGTATTAAATACAGACCTTTGAACCTTACCTAGTTCACTTACAGTGTTGCATTTCCTTCAGTTTCATCAGTCAGGGCTACAGGTGGCAACTGATTTTAGCATTTAGAAAATATTGCTGAAAACCTGATGGATGGTTGCAGCTGTCACAGAATTTCTGTATAGGCAAAATAGCTCTATTTTGCAGTGCTTTTAGTGTGCAATCCATGTGGTTTGCTTTAGTCTATATCTTGCTACTAAGAAGCGATGAGCTGGAAGGCTGCTGGGAGTAGCTGTGATCAAAAAAACTGGTTCTTTTTTAAAATAGCCGGGCATGTTTGAGGTGCTTGTTACTCACTGTGGATTTGTGCTGTGCCCTGGTGTTGTAGGTAAGGTGTAGAGCAAAGTGAGCATCTTTGCATCTTCACACATCCCCTCCTCTGTTGGCTTTATTTAAGAATTACCCCCCAGTCTTTGTGCCCTGCACCCAACTTGCTTTTTCAGGGGCTCTTCTGTGATGCGTGGGTCTGTTAATGCAGACTGGTTTAATTTCTAGCAGTATTTTAGTGTCTGCATGTTAAAATTTAACCTTTTAAGTAATCTTTTTGTAGTAACCTTGTTTTGAGAACAGGATGAAAGGATGTGCCTTAGCACTTAGTGACTGGAGCATGGAGATTAAACCGGGAGGAGGAGTAGATTAAACTGGGGGTGGAAGTGTTTGAGCTGTGGTTTTTCATTCTGGTTCTTCCCATGTGACCTTTGTCAGGTCTCATAGGTCACAGTCTTATAAAAACTTACCGTTGGCTTACCTGGATCTGCTCCTCTGAGGTGTGGAGGTATGAACTCTTCAGCCTTAGAAATTGATGAATGCTTTAAAATGTTTCCATCTGTGAGTCTGAAAAACGACTTCGCAAGTCCACTTTCCATGCAGTGTGTAAGGAAATGGTCTCAGTTGCATGGAGAATATCTATGAGATCTGTATCTTAACTCTTTGAAGAAGTATTTTGAGCCCTTTCTGGCAGATGGAGATTTGGAGGGAGCTGACATCCTGATGCTTTCTGGAATTTTGGGTCCCAGGCCCCTTCTCTCCCTTCTGTGGCTTGTTGAAATAAGAGGCCTGGAGCTGAGAGCTTGCAGTCGCTCCTACCACCGCTGTGTGGGACAACAAAAGGAAGAAGAGGGTCTCCCCACATTGGCTCTTCAGGAGGAAGTCTCTTGCTAGATGCATGCATTTGGAGCCGTTTGTGGGAGAGGAGAAACTGAAAGGCAGAGGTAAAGTAGCAGAGACAGCACCATTATCTTTCCTTCTCTGAGGAGGTGGGACTTGAAAAAGACTGAGTGGTCAGCTTGCTTCTGGGTTCCTCAGCAGGAACTGAGAATCCGGAACTGGGCAGTCCTCATGGGAGAGGAGGACTCAGGAAAATAGTTCCCATCAGGCTGGACTTTTCCCTGGGCTTTGCTTACCTGGCTGCTCAGGGAGCTTGCTGCCTGGCTCATGACCAAGCAGTTGCCCGGGGAGTTGGCTGTCTGCCACAGAGCTGCCATGGCTTGGGACAGGCTTCTTGCTGGGCAGACCACTGCTATTGAGGAGCTTTTGTTTCCTAATAGGAAAATTAAAATTCCAGGGGAAAACATGCCAGTTCCACAGAAGGCGCTCTTGCCGGTGGATAGGCGTTCCAACTAAGTGCATATCTGACTTGCACACCCTTATGCCCTGCAGGCAGAATGCTGTGGCCTGGGCTCAGTGTCCAGACTTAATAATTGGTATATTGTTTGCTGTAATGTATTCTGACTACCAGATGAAAATTGTGCGGAGAAGTGCCATACAGAGCACTATAATTAAAAGCCTTAGGAATAGCTCATTATCTTCAATTTTAGCCTTTAAACTTTAGCACGCACAAGGGCAAAGTGTGTGTGTCTGGGGAGGGTGGAGACTTGCCTTTGGCAGATGCCAGTTGTAGTGCTGGAAATAGGTTAATGTGTTTAAAAGGTTTCTTTCTCATCCCTTTTCTGTGGGGGCTGGGGAGAGAAACTTCAGGAAGGTGCCAAATTGGCTCTTCTAGATGAACTTCTCTGTTTATCTCCCAATTACATCAGTGTCAGTAGTTGTATAAGCTTTTTGACACTGTTCACTGTGTTAGAAGTTCCCTTCAGGACAGGGTGCAAACGTTTAGGCAGAAGGCTGGTTCATTTGGTACTTGGCAGAATGGTATATACATGTATATGCATATACATATTGAAGCATTATGGCAAGTAATGTAACTTTTGTGTTGGCACCATGAGGTGGCTACACTGTCGTTAGGACTTGGATTAAGACCAGTGTTGCCCTCCATAGCATCCTTTGCAGAGCTGTCAGGTGTTAGTATCTGGAAGTCTGCTTGGTTTGCTTTGCAACTTAAATGGGCAGAATGCAAAATGTGTGAACATTTGCTTTTCTGTTGCCTGACCCATTTAGCCTCCCTGATGCCGAAAACAGGCTAAAATTTTTGCACTGCAAGAAGTTAATTTGCTTTAGCAAGCTTTTCAGGTACAAATAATAGCGAGTGAGGAATGTGTTGTCTTTTCCCAAAGTAGAGCTAAGCAGTGCTGGGGCTTGTCTTGGGAGTGCTTTTGATGTCTTAAGTAGCGCTGGGAAGAAGTATCAAGCTATGTTTAGAATCCTGGCATATGACATTGATAATCCTTATCATATCAGACCTAAATTATGGTGTAGATGACACACTTAAAAAAAGTTGTATTTGTGTTAGGTTGTGCTCAGTACTGGTGAATGTGCATGAGACTTCCATGATTGCAAGCAATCAAGAACAATGTGTTGTTGAGCTACGTTGAACAGCGTGGATCTGCGTCTTCCTGAAAACTCGAAAGAGGTGTCTTCTTTTTTTCCTTCACATGTTGATGCTGAAGGTGTTTAATTAAGGTTTTTTCTTGTATTTCAGAAAGTGTCAGGGATGTTATTGGGAGGAAAATCAAAATTTCCGTCAAGAAAAAAGTAAAGCTGGAAACCAAGGGAGACAAGGTGGATAACAAGGTATTGGTAAGTAAGGCAGAATGACTCTGATTATATATGTGAAGGAAAAGCTTTTCAGAAGGCATTAATTCTCCTCTGAAAGTCTTCTTTGAACTTTGCATGTGCCATAAGATACACTTACCACTTTCTTTCATACTTTCTCACTAGCCTGCGCAGGAAGTTGATGTGAAGGCATGCACATGAACACATATGTTTATCACTGAGTTATTCTTTAGAGTTTTGCATATTGAGTTGTGGATGATGCTAAAGCAAGCTATTATTAGAACTTGTTCTAAAATAACTTGCTGCCTTTGCCGGTTAGGTTTCTTGTTTACATCTGTAGGAATTTTGAGTGGATAAGAAATGTGAAAGGAGGCATGTGGAATTATTTATCTTTTGAGAATCTTCTGAAGCTGTTATGTGGTGAATAGTAGAACTATTGTGCTTTTTGAACTCAAATGACTATTTGTACTTTTTAGTATTCTCTGTTAAGTCACACATCTGCATGTTAAAAGAAATGCTTAATGTGTGGGATCTTCCCTTGTCATTCCTGAAACTGTAGTGAAGGAAAGTGTCAAATTAATCTCTCTTTAAGTATGCTTTCCTGTTTTCTCAAGAATAGTTTTGCTGGCCTCCCTTGATAAGAAGCAAGCTGAAGTAATGAGCTGGTATGCTTACATATTATCTTTAATACTTGGATATGCAAAAAGAGATGGAACTTTATTTCTGTGTTCTTTTGCTACATCTTTCTCAGGAGAACTAGAGTAACACAAGTACAATGCTGCTATAATATTTTGCAAGATATTTCAGATTTGGTGTTTTGTGTCAGATTTGAAAGTTTTGTTGCCAAAACTGTTGC
The DNA here is from genome assembly GCA_024733675.1 of Psilopsiagon aymara. Classification (NCBI taxonomy): domain Eukaryota; kingdom Metazoa; phylum Chordata; class Aves; order Psittaciformes; family Psittacidae; genus Psilopsiagon; species Psilopsiagon aymara. The sequence goes on from JANRGW010013397.1 coordinate 5,302, forward strand.
TACAAATTTTGGGTACGTATGCAGATACTCTATTTTGTCTTTAAAATCTGTAACTTATTAATCAGTTCTGAATTGTTTTCATAAAGTACATGTTGCCTATTCCTGGGCAGTAAGAATGTCGATAAGTCTACTTTTCAGCGAGAGCAGCTACTTAAGGAATTTAAAGTATTTTCTGAATAGTATCTCCGCATGTTATATGTGGCTCCTGGATTTACAGTTCTTGTGGCGGAAATAAGTTGACTATGTAAATGCTGATGGATTGTCTCAATTTATTTGAAAGCCATGTTTATAGGGAAGGCTGTCAGTTTTCACTGAAGTGGTAGCACTTGATTGACTTTTTGTTTTATACAGAATAATTCTTATCAATACTGAAATATATTGTGGAAATACTGCAATACTGTTCTGATCTGATGGGACCAAAAGAATGTTGAGGTTTGAATTGCCAGTGAAGTTTCTGAGGGTTGTACTACTTGGCCTAGATTGGATGACTCAGATGTTTTTTCTCTCTTTAATCTCTGAAGCTCTCAGGTGGGAGACTTTAACCTTTTATGACTGAAGAGATGCTGCAAGAGATATACTTCTTTAAGGTGTTCACAAGTCAGCGAGCACTTCTTGTGAAGACAGCATGCACTCTGTCTTCAGTGCAGAGGATAAGTCTTTCAAGGGGATGAATTGCTGAAGGGAATGTTGTCTGGAAGAACTAATGGTTCCATGCAGAATTGCAGGGGATTTATACTGGGGAAGTGTGGGGGGAAGTTTTCATGGTTCGAGAAATTGACTGCTGACTGCTTGGGTTGGATTTTGTGTTTTCTTGTACCACAGAAGAAAACTGCCCTGTGTGAAGCTGCACAAACCACTGTGGCATCTTTTTTTACAGTGTTTTTGTAATTGCATGTGTATCTTTGTGGTTTTGGGTTTGTTTTTTGTTTGTGTTTTGGTTTTTGTTGCAGAAGTGCTGAGTGCTGTCTGCTGTGGCTGAGGCCAGTGGAGGCTGTGGTTCCTTTGGGGATTCAGAGTTCTCTGAAATGCAGAGTGCTTCTGAAAAAATGACACCAGCGACACCTTAAGTTGCCATAAGTTAGTGGGGACTTTTTGGCCTTGCTGTGTCTACACACTCATTTTTGACCTGTGAAGTAGAGGAGATGTACCCTCCTCTGCTCCAAAGGGTAATGCTGAAAACAAATAACCTTGCTTTGGCGATATGCAGATGCTTAATACTAAATGCCACAGGAAGGCTACTGACAAAATTAAGAATTTTTGTATTCCAAGCTGAGACTTCACAATATTCAGTAAATAATGCAATTGGTCACATTCTGACCATGGCAGATAAAACTGCATACTCGAATTGCTGTGCCTTGGGTAAGCATGTCAAACTGAATGCTGAATGAAGTGTTGGCAGCAAAAGCAATTCAGTAATTAAAGACTATATCCTTAAGTGTATGCACCAGAGGGATCAAATGTGATTGCATGGGCAGCATTCATGCCAGCGCTCCTTGACTCCTGAGAGCTTAGTTTTGAGATGTTAATCTTTTGAGCCTGGTCTCTTGAGTGCACATGTAGCAATGAATTGTTTTGAGATTTTGGTTTAAATTTTATTAGTAGTTGGGAGTTTACAAGCAAATTAGGTAGCATGCATTGGCTCCAGCACTTAATAAGGAGAAAATACCAGTTGCTGTCAGGCTAGCTAACCCCAGAGCTGTGGTGAAATTGCTCAAGGTTTTAAAGGAGGTTGATCGCAGAAGCTGGCACTGAGCCCTAGTACCTGGATCTGTGCTTTAATTAAATGATCTCTCATTCCTCCTTTCTAGGAAATTTGAGCAAAATAAGTACCAATTTGAGAAAGGAAGATTATTTAAAAATGACTGCACTTGGCGGGTACCTAGGAAATCACTTGACCCCTAGTCCTGTTGTTCATAGTGTATTAAAGGTGCAGAGCACTAGAATATGGATATAACCATCTACTTAAGACACTCTGCTATAGGAAATTCCTCTGATGATTAAGGTAGAAATTGGAATCTGAGAGTAGAGATGAAACAGTGGAAAACCCTGCTGTTGCTTGAAATAAGGTCCTAATGTTGAACTGGTGAAATTGGTGGATAGAGTCCATGCTTGCCCTAAGGTGCTTTAAGGATCTCTGCTTTCAGTGCCCGAGTTTGGAAATTATGACTAGGAGTTTTGATGTAAACCAGACTTTTTCAGTCTGCACAATGAGTTTGCTGCCTTAATATTCTCAATCTGCAGTTGCTTAGTTGTTCAGTTAGTCGTAATGATGCAAAGCAGTAACCACAGTGAGCTGCTCAGCTGCCTGTGGTCTGTTGGTACCAGGTCTTGAGTGGTCAGATAGCCAGCTGGTACTCAACCCTGAAAAGGCAATAACCAGCTTAAGTAGGGCAGGTCAGTCCTCACATGATTAGGTTCAAACTCTAGCTCTATCCAAGTCATCTTGATACTTTAGCAGAGCAAAACTGCTGTTAGGTAGGGTGAGGAGTCTTTCAGGTGACAAGCTGATGAGGAATTGCTGCCCCATGGGCAAGAGGTGCCAGCAGTCCCACTATGTACCAGCAAGGCAGGCAGCGGGACCAGGGATGGTGGCTGGGGGCAGCTCTAGAGCTGAGGCAGAGCTGAGGTCAAGCTAGGCAGCTGGGTCAGTGAGGCAGGCTCAGCCAGGAAAGTGACCAAGCACAGGCCTTGCTCGGGCTGGGGCTGAGTGCTCGAACTCCAGAGCAATATGGGGAGCCCTGGACAAGGCTTCTCCCAGCTTTGTGTTCACATACTTGTGCCATGTCGGGTGCAGGCGGCCAAACTGAGGCAGGCTGCCCTAGCTAGCTCCATGTGACCCTCAAGCCAGAGGCAGAGTACTACTGTGTTGGACTTGTGTGGTTCTCACAACAATATTCTTATTGGGTTAAAATAGATAAAGATATCAATATTTTGTCAAGGATTGCTTTGGTTTCCTGGGATTGTTTTGCTTAAAGCTGTTTTCTTACGAGGTCAAGGCTTACGGCATCATGCAGAGTGGCGGCTGTGTTCCTTTCTCACACTGACAACTGACCTTCTCTCTAGTTTCAGCTTAAGCTGATGGGTATGTAGAGGTCTCAGTCATGATGATAAGAGTCACTTTCTGGGGGGCTGAAGAAGAGAAACTTAACACCTACTCCCTCTCATAAGGGCCCCATCTTTTGGCACGATCAGGCAGAATGTCCTGCCCAGGAGAAAGATTTCAGTGTTTTGTCTTGGTTTTTTTTTTTAAACCAGGGGCCTCAGGCCTCACCTTCAGACAAACCCCACTGGGAAACTAAGTTTCTTGATTTCAGTGTTTGAGGTGCTGCTTTTTCACCCTCAAAATCACCAAGGTATCAGTACAATACTCAGCATTTTGTCCGATCTGTACAAATACTTTTGCTGAGTATTTCCCATTGCGGTTTCTTTCTATCAGATTTATTGTAATTAGTAGCCACGAGAGGTAAAACTGTAAGACAAAAGCCAGATGTTAAATACATATGACCAACTCCTTCTGAAATACTGATGTTTTCAGGAGTGGCTCATGACCAGAATTCAGGATTCCTCTTACTTTTTGCTTCTTTCCTGTTAATGAAAGGGAATTGTCCTAGACTAATTGCCTTTGAGATTAGTTTTCCTTTCCAAAAATAATTTTATTTTAGACATTAAGGACAAGGAAATGTCACAAGAGACCATGCTCTTCTCTGTATGGCGGGTCTGGTTTTTTGCTATGTTCTTGGGTTGTTTGTCTGTGTCTTTGTAATGCTTCCTACCCTTAACAGCATGAAGCAGTGTGATGTGATGTAGTGACCAACAGCACTTTATTAGGAAATCCCCTTGAGGATTCTCTGTTAAGCTGCTGCCTCAGGTAATTTTTGGTCTTCTCTCTGTTAAAATGCCACAGTGGTGCTTCCGGAACCAGGGCAGCTGTTTTGGCAGGTGGCTCCGTGTGTTCCGGTCTCTTTCTTTGGGACATATGTTTCCATGGGCTTTTAAAACAAAATTTTCAGTTGACTCCTGTCAAACAGGTTTATATTTGTTCTGTGCACATGGTGTGCGATTTCATGCTCTGCTTCTAAAGATTCACAAAGACTGAAATTCTATTTAAAAAGATCTGTGCATTCACTTTTAAAGGAGCAGATTTGTACTGTCCTCGTGGCTTCTGAATGCTGTCTGAACAACCTGGCTGACTGCACTGAAGCAGCTGAGAAAAGCCTGTGTGAGCTGCAGTGCCTGTTCAGCTATAAGGGTGGCAGTCTCCAGGTGGAGGCAGAAATAATATTTACCATTGCCAAAACTATTTTGGGATTAAAAGCTTGGTGCTTGTTTTCCGTTGCTCATCTTCTGTCATGATCCATCCATGATATCATTTCGAATAGATGAATTTCTCTAGGTGCAAATGTGTTGCCTTAAAGAATGTGTACTTGTATATTAAACAACTAAAAGCATGAAGTTCACAGGGTTGTCCAAGGTTAGTTTTACGTGAAATGTGTGCGATCTTGCACATTATATCATGACAGCTGGTGTGTGATACTGTGTTAAATATGGACGTTCTTTTAAAGTAATGGTTTTTCCTCTTCCCTGTCCAGAAGGTTGACTGTTATGACATATATCTTAAGTGTGTGTTTATGAAGATGAAAGGAAGTAGGTGTTGGTACATCCCTCGTGTCAGGAAATCTAAATGAAGTGAAGGTAGAGTAATCAAAAAGTACTTATATGTGAAAATGTATTTTAATACATTTTCAAGGTGCCTCTTAGAAAACAATTGAACTGTAGCCAATAAGATTATTACAGAAAACTGAAATAATGAGTGTTGCTGGAAAGAGAATTTATTAATCCGGCCATGCAGTTGTATATGGACCCAAAATTGAACCTGTTTAAAAATATACTCATTGATGTGCAAGTTTGACTGAAATCTATGTTTACATCGTACATTGATCTGTAAGGTTCCTTTTTACTGGTGAGATGATTTACAGACATAGCATTCTGATGCTCTGATAGTGCATGCAGATGTTGAATTCCTTTTTGTTGACATGTTTCCACTTCTGTGAGGAGAAACTGGCATTCAATGGAATTAACCAGGTTGAGAGAAATTCTTCCCTCCTCTTTGGGTTGGTGGGGTTGGGAATTATGGTTCCCCCCCCCCCCCCTTAATTTCTCTTTCCAGTTCTTACTTCCAGTTTTTCTTTTCCCTTATTTCTCACAATCAAAGCATCAGTTGCAGATAGAAACTTGTTTTGTGTTTAAATTGGTGTTGACACACTTTTTTGGGTTATAAACTCTGAGGCATTCCCTCAGGTTTGTGTGCATTAAGGGTAAGATCTCATCTACTTGTTTAATGAAATTGGCCTTTGACCAAGCAGAAACAGGCCTCTTTGTCTGGCTATCTGGGCAAAATGTAGATTTTTCTGCAGTCCTGGCATTTTCATTTCCTTTTAAGTGCAGCTCTGACTGGAGTTGTATGTTTGCTTTTATACTTGCTTGGAGCATAGAGGATTTCTTGCACGTCAAAGAACATAGTGTATTCTTTGCACACTTTGGGAGGGTAGTGTAGCCATTACAGCAGAAGGGCAGCTGCTTGCTCTCCTTTTCTGTAATTTTGGGCAACTGGTGTATGCAGGGAAAGGTAAGAAAAGGTAACTTCTCTTTTGGTGCCTGCCCTTGTTCTGTCTTCTGTACTTCGCATGTGCACACCTAGCTGCAGGTGTCTGGAAGGAGGAAGTATAAATATTGTCTTGCTGTTAGCCACTTCTGTTTTCTCATTCACAGCTCACAGGGGAAAAGGAGTGGTGGAAGGCGGGAATCCACTGTGGCTCTGAATTGTTCATGGGACCAATTAAAAACCAGTTGTGTGTGTTGGTTTTTTTTGTGTGTGTGAATTTTTTAAATTTTATTTTTATTTTTAAAATGCCACACTCTTTCTGCTTCTTTGGCTTAATATATAATGGTACCAAAGTGGTTTGCTAATGTACTTTTGTTTGTAGATGGCCTGCCTCCTGCCACTGTTACTCCTGAAATGGAGCTCTCCATTGGATTTGCATTGAAAGCTGTGCATGAAAGTGGCAGAAGACTATTACATCTAATTTCCTAAAAGCTGGAAATAAAAAATAGAAGATGAGCATTAGGGTCAACTTCCTGTCTCTGTCACTCTTCTCCACTGATGGCTTTTTGTTTCTCTTTTCCCCAAGGAACAGAATATGTGTTCTTTGGTAGACCAATATAAATGCAAAAACCTTGTCTATATTTACTGGTGGCTTTCTTTTCCTTTCCTTGTATGGCTTGTTTTGTCTGCCTGAAGATACTTATTCTAAGAAAAGACTTTTTTGCGCAGGGAATGTGTTTCACTTCATGTAAGTGGTGTGGAGGAGCACACTGTAAGCTTAAGAGGCCACAAGGGCTGCTAATTCAAAAGTTAGTGCAGCATACTGTGAAAAAAGCTTCCTGTTGCTCAGAGCCCCTTGTCTCCAGCTATTGTTGCGGTGGAAAATTGGTGAGCGTCACTGATTTGTCTGATTATTAAAATAGTTACTTTGGATCACTTACAATTCTGCTTCAGTTTTTTCTCAAGATGGTGGTAATTTCATTCTGAATAAAATAATTACAGAGCCAAGATGTAAAATTACTCTTTAACTGTAACAGCTGCTAGCTGTGCTTCATACTGCTACCAGAGTCCCTAACCTGGGTTAGAATGATGGTCTCCAAGCTGATTTCTGCCCTAGTTCCTGTCTTATCTCTCCCTGATTCCAGAAAACCCACTCTGTGGCGATTCATGAGTGACAGCTTTTTGTTAATGATGGGTTCCCTAATTTGATTGTTTAAGATGATAAACTATTATGATGCAAATTTATTCATGAGAGCCAGAGTATTATAACCCAGTGCTTTTGAAACAGACCTAACCAAATTACTTGCCCTGCTGTGTAAGGGAAGAGCTACCCTGGCTCAGGGAGTAGAGGTTGCAGAATAAGATCCAAATCGCTGCAGGATGCAATGTTAATGTTGGCATAGCAAAACAAGTTTCTGCTGGCTGGTACAAAGTTTGAACAAGAAGTCACATTGCTGATGAGGCGTGTGGGAGAGGTGGTTGCCTGGCCCGGTAAGGACCAAGGCAGCAGCTCTAGGGGGAGCAGCGGGTAGGTGGAGATTCAGCGAAGGGGAAGGCTTCTCCCCTTCTCAGCCAAACAATATTTGCTCACTGTTATATTACTGTTGCTCTTAAGGGGGCTTTGCAAATGAATCCTGACAGCACTCGCACCTCTGAACTAATACAAATTGAAAGGTCCACATGTCCTCTGAGGCTATTGCAAAGGTGCCCACAGGGTAGAAACCATGAGCAAGTGAGGAGCAGCTCTCCCCCTTGGACAGGTTGTGTTTCGGGATCTTCTTTGCAAAGTGACCTTTATTTAAAAACAAAAACAAGAAAAAAAACCACCTAAACTTGTGGCTGGACTTTTGGGTGCTGGACATGTTGCAGCTTATTCCCTTAGCTGACAAGTATTGTTTGTATCTCTGTGCACAGTGGAAGGCCAGTGTGACAGCAGGATGAGCTTCAGCAAGTGTGCATGTGGGGAAGGAAAAGTGGATTATTTTTCTGTTAGGATTTGTGTCCTCATTGCTTTTTCAAGTGGTGTTTTTTCTGTGATTTTTGGTAGGTTGAGAACTAGATTTTATTTTTTTTTTTTATTTTTTTTTCCCCCTTTCCACAGTTAAAATAGCAGTTGCCAGTGTGCTGCCTGTGAAGTGGGCAGCGACATGGTTGGGGTGGCTGAGAGGACTCTTAACAGTCAGTGCTTAGGAGGCTGAGGTCACTTGGAGCAAGCCATTTCCATTTCACGCTCCTGAGTGCTTGGAAGATGCTTGCCAGAGGCATGTCTTTATGGAATAAGCACTTCAGGTACATGTCACATTCTCAGGTCTCTGATTAAACCTTAAGCCTTAGGTGGAGCAACTGATAAACAACTGCCTTTGTAGAGCTTCATGAAATTTTGAGGATTTTGTGGAGCTAAGTTACAGATACCTACTTCTTGTTGGGGCATGGGAGGAAAACGAGAAGTTGACAGAGCTGCTGCAGAACAGTTTTTACTCAGATCTGGTTAGGGGAAGTGAATGGCTGTTGACCCTGGTCTGAGTTGGGAGACAGGGCATTTCTGTGTTTGTTCAGGGTCAGCCTTGGAATGAAAAGGCTTCTCCCTCTCTGCCCTCAAGGCCACTAGCCAGACTGAAACTTCTCACACAAAACTATGGATAAAGGGGAAGCCTTGTTAAGAGAGGAACCTCTGAAAACACTTGAGCCTGGTGCTTAAGGATGATACTGTCTTACAGCCCTGCATGTGAGCTTCTACTCCAGCATAGGTCTCCGGGAGCCTCTGGTGGGGAGAAGTAAAGGTAGGTCAGTACAGATAGTGCAGCCCACTTTAGCTGATGATATTTTCTTCTAGTGTTTACCATGTTGCCAGTAAATATTTAAAGCAACATTAGCTTTCTTAAGTACTGATGAGTAATAATTTCTGCTGTTTTGGTAAGTTTATTCATATTCAAATCCAAAATAGGTAACTAATAATAGCGTACCATGAAAAATTTATTCTAAATATAACAGGCAGTTTTCTTAACTATGTTACTGTTCACATTTGTACCTTGCAAGTGTCAGAAAAGCACAGTGGGCTTTGGGCTTTCTGTTCTCTGATCTCAAGCAGATGCAAGAATGCATATATTTTTTTGTGAAACACATTGTTGTATGCTGTGTGCAACTATGGCATACACGATGGGTATCTTTATGCCCCTTTTCCTACCTTTGTGTCTCCCTCTTTGCTGTCCTTCCGTCTTCGCTGCTTCAGCAAGTCCCAGGAAACTTTTCATGTGTAGATAACCATCAAGATTTGTGTTTGCTTTTTAGTCTACCCCTTCTCACACTGTGTCCTCATTTTCCCTGTGGTGTGTTGCCCGACTTTTCTTCTCTTTAAAAAGATAATACAAATATCTCCAAAGACCTCAGTATCCATGCAAATATGGGGATGATGGACAGAGCATAATGCTGCTATGCTAAAATATGTTGATGTCTGCCATAAACTTATTTTGTACATGGCTTTGATCCTGCTAGCCAAGTTCTCTGCTGCCTTGTTCTCAGATTTCATAAAAATCTGTGCTAGAGCTGTTATTTGCATAAAGGAAGCAGTTTGGTTCATGCTGGGTAGTACAGAGCTGTTAGTATAATCTGTCTTTAGGTTCTTTCCACCTTTTCCAAATCTGTTTTGTTTGGTTAAAATCAAACATAGCCCAAAACAACTTCTAGCATCTCAGCAGAATGCTGTGCAAATGATGCTTTTCCTGAGGGGAAGCAAGCTGTTAGGGTGGACACAACTCAACTGTATTGGTCTCCAGATAGGTGATATGTTAGGCTGAAGACAGGAAAAAGTGAAAATGAACCAAGTAAAGAACTGTAGTATAACATGGCAATTTAAATGCAATTACCTGATGTGCCAGAGCAGTCTAAAAGACTGTAAAATAGCTTTAAAAGGTTTTGTCTGTAAATACAATGATGTGTTCCCTTATTTTTATACTTTTTGCTTTGGGAAGACATCTTCTAAGAGATTTCACAATTTTGTCAATTTTCAATAAATTTAACTGTATCTTATGTAGTCTCTACTACTTCCTTCCCAGATTATTTCAAATCCACTTTTCTGCTGTTTTCTTGCTTAGCTATACCATGTAGGCAAATTGCAGGAGAAGCTGGAGGCTGACTTTCTCAGGCTTCTATATAGGTATGTCAATGAAAGCTTGGAAAAACTGGTAGTCTAGAGAAAAGTGTATGTTCAATCTTTAGCCAAATGCTAAGAGAAGTCTTCAGGAGTGGCTTAATGAAGCAGGGATGTATGTTTTGTTTCAGTTGTATACTGGTTTTGTTTTTTTGCCTGCACTGAATACTGTTGAAAATAGTAAAATGTGTAGGTCTCAACTCTCTTAAGAGTTGCATATTCACATTTAAAGGATTTTAGGTATTTGCAGCATTGATGAGAACACTGAAAACACAGTGTCTTTTTGCCCTCTCATTGTTAAATGATGACCTTTGTCAGCTGGCAGAGATTTCTTAAACTTAGTAAATGCTTATTGTAAGCCTTGGAAATATATTTTTCCCTGTTAAATGTTTTGAAAGCATTCAGCAAAATATGCAAAACCTAAAGAAAGGTTAGTTTCATGCGATGTTTCCACTGTAGTGCTATCCTTTTAAAGTATTTCCTGTAACACCATTAGATGGATCTGCTGTTGTTTGTATGCGCGTGAAATTGTGTGAAATTAAAATCCTGCAGGTTTTTGTATGGTATTAATTTATCACAATGTAGCCTTAATGCAATTTTAGTAGGTCTTTGTTCAGCTTGAGTGGTTAAGTCCGCCCAAAATACATTATTCTTCTATTTTAGAGTATTCCTTATGTTGTTTTTCCTTTTTGGAGTGTCTGTTGACTCTCATTGTAAAGAAAATATTGCAGACAAATTGTTTGGCATCAAGGCTGGTCTTAAGGACATAGGTGTAGTTGAAGGAACCCTGGCAAGTCAGCTTCTCAGCCTCCCCTTTCACCTCTTCAACTACTCCAGCCCTCCACTGCTGTCTAGGATGCAATTCGTATGGTGCTGATGGTGCCTCTCCTTTCAGCCAGGAGCAGCATAAAGCTTACACAGAAGGGGTTAGTGACACAGAGTACTGTGGACCTCCTTTCCTCTGCCTTCTGAGGTGCTGCCTTCTCAGGAGCCAGAGCTGCCTCGTGGTAATGCTTTCTGCCTCTGAGTAAATGCAGTGTAGTGTCAGCGTAGCTTAGATCCTAATGAGAGGAGGAATGCTGTCATGCTTGTACCTTGAGATGTGCTGCAGAGAAAGCTGTGCTGTGGAGTAGCCTGTGCACTTCAAGTTCACAGTGTGGCATTGTGGCCATTCCTTGTGCAACCTTGTTTGTGTGCCAGAGCTCCAGGGAACTGGAGGAGGCTGGAAGGGGAGGTGTCTCTGCTTGCACGGTTTCTTCTATAATGTTAGACTGCTCTCTTGCCAGATGCATGAATTTGCATGGTGCTGCTCAGCATCAGAAAATGATATGAGGGAGGGTTTCACTCACTGTATTGCTTCTTTCATTGCACCAACGAACAAGTGTTGAGGAGTTATATTGAAGAGACTGTGTGTTCCTACAACATTCATTTCACTGTACTCATTCTGTGAGGTCGTAGCCTCAGAAATGTTTTCCCAAGTCATTTTCACCTGCTAATTTTTTGGTTTTATTGATAATACTTCTAAAAAACCTCAGCTTACAAAAAAGGGGATATACAGCCTGGCAGAACTTTCTCCACCTCTCTGTGTCAGTGTTTCTAAAGCGGTAATAGCAGCTTTTCCTGGAACATAAAGAGGAAGAACTGGCAGAGACATGAGACTCTCAGTTGGAAGCCTGGCAGGAATTAAGTGAGCTGCTTTAGTTGCCCTTGTGTTTTTGTGTTCTCCTGAAGTGTATTTTCTATAGTCCAGGCAGAGGGATTTGTTATAAATACTGCACCAATCTCACTGGGCTTTAATTTGAGACCCTTTGGCAAAAGGTGTTATTTTCATCCATTTATTTATTTATGCCATTGCGATTACCCCCTTGAAAGAAAGTTGTTGCAAATCACATAGGTTATATTTCTGTGGGAATAAGCTTATGGTGATTGGAGTAAATTGACAGGAAGACTGCAGAAGTGTTTTAAAGTAAGTGGGAGACCTGCTGCCCTGCAAGGATGTTGCTCCGCTTTCCCACAATACTGTTGCAAGCTATACGTTAGCCTTGGGGTCCGGTTCTCTGAATTAAGACTTAATGTAATAAAATACGCTGAGAGAATCTGTAAATATGTAGGGTCCAGATGCATCTTTGGAGAAGCCGTCAGTTGTTTGTACATCGTGGTTTTTTACCACCTAGTGTTTTGAAGGACACAAAGTTGGGTAATCGACTTTATGTGCATGGATATTGGATAACCCTTCGGGGGGCAGAGAGGTTTTCTTAACTGACCTTTGGATAATCTGATGGCATTGTCTAAGAGAACAAACAAAATCCACATGGCGTCAGGTGGAATTTTTCTTGCCATGTCATTTAAACTTGGGTGGTAGAAATCCATTTAACACTGGTCTGTTGGAATTTTAGGATTTCTGAATAACCCATTTGTTCAGTTAAGTTGAATGGTACCTACTTAAGATGTGACCAAAACCTCATTTTGGTTTCCTAGCTGTAATCCCTTGTGGTCTAAGTATAGAGAGCTCCCAGGTGGCTTTTGGACCCCACATTTGCAGAGTGAAGAGACGATTAGATTGCCTTGCCTTGTTCAGAGTTTCTTGCACAGCCTGAGCATTAGGGGATCTGTTGGTGCGTGGTGGAGCCAGGCCAGTCAGACTAAGCGTTAGGTTAATGCTCAGGGCACTATGACTGCATTGACATGAGGAAATTTAGTATCTGGGTTACAGTAGCCTCTGGCAGTAGCTGGAAGCTGCTACTGTAAGAAAAATACTCCTTTTCTCCCTCTCTTTTTTTTAATTCCCTTGTAATGGAAAATCTGTCCTGAGCTGATTTTAGCATTACATGGAGGTAAAAATTCATAGTGGTTTGCAGTTATCATTGTACAACTGTATGGGAGGGTTGCTTTCAAGCATCTGTAATGGGGATATTGATGTTCTTCCATTCCTGTAGGCAGAGTTCATGCGTAAAATGAGCGCTGAGCTTTTACGTGTGTTTAATCATCACCCCTCCCCTGAATCTATACCAGTGCATATAATGTTGCACACATTGTTGCTTGAGATGGGTCTGTAACTGAAAGAGCCAGTTTGTTATATATTGCCTAATATATTACATGTAGATTATATACATTTCAAAGATTATTATGTTATACGCTTATTTTCAGGTCAGTAGAGTAACTGAAAAAAGAGGCAGTAAAATCAAATCTTCTGAGCCCAGCATGCTGCCTCTTGCATCAAGATGATCTTCAGTTGCTAAATGTGTTTTTTTCCCCAGACAGCGAGTGCATCTGCAGATTCTGCAGTGCCCATTTGTTTCAGCCTGGGCACACTCCTCTGTCGACACTTGCTGTGAAATACCATAGCCTGGTTCACCTTCTGTGCTGCTGAGTTCTTGTAGCTTTATCTGCTTCATTTATTCATTATTAAATGCCTACTTTCTGCTTGACAAGTGCTGTAAAATCTCTTTCACTGTGGCTGAACCTAAGAACCTCCACTGAGAGTCTAGAAGGGTTATTAAATATTTTTTTAAATGCAAATACTGTGCATTTCTATTTTCTACTGAAGTGCTCTTCAGGCTAGACTGCTTAACAGGATGGTGGATCCTCTCCATCCTGGTCTCTAAGCTGTGTAGTTGTGTAAAATTTAAGTGCTAGGTTTTTCCAGATTTCTACTGAAAAGAGAAACAAGAATATCTCATGTATTTGAAAAATTTTATAGAGGTCTGATAATGTGTTAAGTCTACCTAAAAATGGATGTTCATGCCGTTTGTATGGACAGTCTCTACTTCTGTATTAATGTAGCTGGTATGCAGTCCCCATGAATACCATGCACAGAGCATAAAAATGAAAGGTATGCTTTTCTGACATAAGGTGCAAGGGTTCAAGCTTTCTGAAGCTTTAATTTTAAAGTAACCCAGTTTAGACATCGAGTATTGAAGTTTTTTTATGTATTTTAAGTTATGATCATTTGAGAGCAAAACAAATCAAGGCTTTGGGTCTTCTTCCTAAGCTCTGTCTTGTGTATGCACTGGCTTGTCTTTCAGTTATTATTTGGCATGTTCTGACTAATTTTTATTACATTATATTTTACTTATCCTTTCTTAGATGAGCACTGCAGTATTTGGGAGTTATAAACATACCTGATACTAGTCCAGAACGTCAGCTTTTCCTCTGAAGGCAGAACAAAGTTAACCACTAGACCTTGGTTTGAGAAGAAGTTATCTTTCCAAATACAGGTTTTTGGTTCTGATTCTTAGAAAATACAGCCATGGTAGATTCTAGCTCAGTCATCACCTGTGTGTATTTATTTGTTTGCTTTGAAAAATAACCAGTTTGGGACTGTAAGGTTCTTTTTCTGTAAGATTCACCTGTTGGGTCAAGAGAGGTGGCCTCAGGACTTCTCATGCCGTTGGATGTAACACCATCAGTGACCTGGGACAGCAATTTTGCTGTCAAGATAGCTGATGGTGGAAGAGCTGACTGTTCACCTAGAAAAGAACAAAGGGGAGGCTCTCTGAAGAGTATTTCAAAGAAGGGTCAGGAAGGGTGAGATCCAAGGTCAAAGAATTACTCTGAGTGAGCTTCCTTTTTGCTTTCTGTACTTGACAGACTGAGCTGTGAACCTTCTCCTCCTCCAGTCAGCAGAGGGCCTGGAAGGAAAGGTGTATTTTTTTCCTCAGAGTAGGGGTCATCTAGTGTTTCTCTAATTGGGCAAACGGAAGCTGAAAAGAAAGTGATGGAGCTCAAGTGCCTTTGGGGAACTTCATCAGTCTACATACTAAATGTTTTTATGGCCATTATTAGTAAAGCAGTACAAGGAATTGAGGCTTTCCATGCCTCAGATCTGTGGGTTTTATCTGGTCTCAGGTATGATTATCTTAGCTGTTCCATAGCTTCACTCTTACCTGGTCAATGGGCAGTTGTACATCAGTTCCCAAGGCCTGTGGCTGATGAAATAGCCATAGGTAGGCCATGAGCATGGCAGGTGGTGTGCCACCGCAAAATGCTGCAAGCCAAACTGGGCACCATAAACCAGTTGCTTCTGACTGGTAAGCTGCTGGTGTCCCCCCTCCCCAGCTGGAATGGCAGGGTAGTTCCTTCTGGGTCCTAGTATCTCCTCAGAGAAGAGGTGCTGGATTCCAGGACAGGTGTGCAGCTGAGGACCCTGGCCCTTGGCAGACATGGGCCTATATGCGGTCAGTACTGGTATAGCTCCAAGTGTAACACTACCTCTTTCTGCTAAGGAGTGCTGTTCCATGCCATAGCTGTAATTATCAGGTACAAGCTCTTCCTTTTCAGTAACACCGGTTCTGCTGCAATACTTCATTACCAAGGCTTAGAATAGAGCTTCCCTGCTTGTTTTAGGGCTGCAGAATGCATGGAAGTTGTGGGAACACTAATTGGAACCAAGTGTGTCATCTGCAATGAATAAATAATTGTATAAATATGTATTTTTACCTCTTTGTCTGGTTATGCATTTACAAGAATACTATGATGTTTTGTTTTGAGGTGGAATTAACACCATTCCTTGGAAATCTCAGGCAGCTGTGCAGAGCTTGCTGTTCAGAGGCTTGAGTCTGGCTTATTGGATATTTGTTCAAATGATTTTTCCACACCCCACCTTACGGATGTTGGAAGCATTTCTGCCGTGAATATTAATTTCTGTCTCCTATGAAGACTCACAGGGTTCAAGCCCTGCTGTCATTTCTGTGGGTGCTTTTTCAGTCAGCTGTGTTTCTCAAGCCCTTGTTGAAGCACTTGGTGAGTCCTTGTGTGAGAATGCTAGCCTGTGGCTGCTGGTGCTTGCTGAGAGCGGTGTGTAGTTGTTTGCTTAGCCTTGCTCTCTTTATGGAGGTTTCTAGGGCTTTTCTTCTTTCTGCCTTTTTCTGTGGGGAAATGATTGTGAACAAATCTAAACTTGAAAATAAAACTTTTAGTTTTGTGCTTCTGATGGCTGACCACATAACACTATATCAGAGTACACAAGAATGGTGTTAACTCTGAACTGCGCTACATTTTAGCTGTTGTGTTTATGGGTGAAGAATTAGAAAGTGGGACCTGCCACACAAGCATTTATAATGGCGGCTTCTAGCAACAGAAAGCCAGAAGGGAAAATCCGTTGCCTCAGGTCATATTGACAGTCGTATCTGCTGTCGCACTCATTTCTTTGGATTTATTGGTAATAAGAATTCCTGAGCATAAGCTCTGAGCAGTATATTGATAACTGAGTGAATGCTAAGAATGAATATTTAATAGCATTAAATACTTAGGCTCAGATGTATAAAACTTTAGCCAGCCGCATCCAGTAATTAAGCGAGTTGTCAACTTGCTGTAGCCACCACATAAATCACCTTGCACCCATTCATGCTGAGGGTGAATGGATCTTCCCCCATACCTCCAAACCAAGACAAATCAAATGAATGTTTTGTTGTTTTTTCTAAACCCCACCAGACTCAAGAGGTAATTATTTGTATGCAGTGAGGGGGACAGTTTAGTGACAGAAGGATTAGATCTGGATCCTGGAGTCATAAATGATATTGGGAGTTTTCAGCAGCTGTCTGTTTTCATGAGAAGGCAGATGCCTTTGGAAAGGCTCTGCTTTGCAGCTGGGGAATCACATATCAAGCAAAAATGCTGTTGAGCTTGACAAACTAACTTTTTTTTTTTTTTTTAAATATTTTTCTTCCAATATCATCTCTGCTCTGATGGTGTGATTGCAGGGGAGCTTTGGTGCTTCCCAGTTCGTGCTTCCTCAGTGAATACCATGCCATAAGGTCTCCTGGACAAGTGTTGTCTTTGCAGGGCAGCTCACTGTGCTTGACCCATATGATGAGCTGTGATTTCCTTGGAAGTTTGACACAGACATGGCCACTGACTTTGACAAATAAGTAACAACCTAGTGTAGGAGAGATTCTTCTTTTAAACTGCAATGTAGGCTATTCCTCTGTTTTCCAAATACTAATATTTTTCATAAGATCTATATAACTTTCTTGCACATTATAGCATACTAAGTATATTGAAATACATTATTAGAAGGAGAACAAAGCAGAAGGGAGTTGTCTCTGAGTCTGACTCTAGGGAATATCACCTCTAATTGAGATGTAAAGCTCTTCTCTGAAGTGAAGCACCACGCAGGCATATTTATTGTTAGTAAGTAGGGGAGAAAATATATTGTGAGGCTACACAAGCATTTAACAGATTTTGATAAATACACAGTATGCAAGGACAGGGAAAAGCATTTATAGTGTTACAGATCTGTTAATTTTTCAAATGACCTTGAATATATGCAAGTGCAGCTGTTGTTAATGTGGAAGGATGCTGCTGAATGGGTAAAGTGGGACATGAGTCTGGTGGGGTCTGCCTCACATCCTTACAAGTGAAAATCTTTAAGACAGTGACTGGTGATATTAATGTCTAGTTTGGCTGAGTTGGAAAGGTCTACAGATTCGAAGCAGACTTTAGGAGGCTGTGTTAGCTTTTGGGTACTGTCCTTCAATATATACCTAGTTTTGACTGATCAGGCTGGAAGAGGGATATCTTTGCCAAAAAAATAGCTTGAAAACAATGCTGCAGCTTTTAAAGAAGAGGTATTGCTCATTTGTAGTTAAGTAGTGGACATGAGCTACTTAAAATTGCTGGAGAAGCTGGAGGTTTTCTAACTTCTTAGGCCCAGTTTGGTTTTGGGATTGATTCCTAAAATGCAGGAGGTCTAGGGTAGAAACTGCCAACTTGATTTGTGTAATTCAGTAGAAAGACAATATTTACATGGCCAAGATGGCCTTTAGAAGGGCCGTGATGAATCATCTTCAGATGTTTAGTTTCTTTGTACTTCTTGGATGTCTCTGTGTGTACTGAATGAACTGACTGACCTTGAATCTTCATGATCTTGTAAGAAAAGATTGTTTAGTTAGGACTTGTCAAATGCTGGACAGGATTAAAGTTTGACTCAATTTGGAAACTCTTCTGTTAAACAGAGGAGCATGTAGTGTAATCCTTTCTCTAGAAGTTAACTAGTTTCCATTTAAAAGGTCATTAGTTTTTAAAAATGCATTTGGAAAGTTAATTTCTACTAACTTTGAGAAGTCATATGCTGTCAGGATTTTTCTACTGAGCTGTATGAGTGATTAAACAAAGTTCCCTGGACTTTGTGACAGTTTTATCTTTTCAGTGAAGAAGCCACTTGGTTTGGTTTTTCTCTGTAGAGAAGTCCATTGATCCCTTGAAAACTTCATACAACAGTTATGTTTTTTTTTTTTTCTGTGAGGAACTATTCTGTTTCTGCTTTTCATTTTCTAAATGCCCTGTCCCTTCAAGCAAGGTATTGTACTTCTGTTTATAATTCACAGGTTGCTTTATGGAGGTAAAGATGCTCAGGGAAATTAGCATCCTTATGAAGGAGTGACCTCATGTTGAAGCTGTTGATGCTTGGCCCTTGTGGCTTTTCTCTTACCCATGTTTAAAAAACACAGTGTTGATTTCTTTGTAATCTGCCGGCCCCTGGTGAGAGAGATCGAGCAGAAACAACCTATGGATGTTTTGAAAGAATAAAAGCATTAACAATAACTTTGAACTCTCTCTGTACCCTGGATTTTCCTTTGCTATTTGTTGTGCTAACCATAGGTGAGACACCAAGCTCTTCGTGGTGGGTTTTCATATTTCCTTGATGGCTGGAGAAGAGCAGGGGAAAAGGCTTTCCATCTAGGCAGCAGCTGCCCGTTACTGTGGTCTGCTGTGTTTTCCTGACCCGCTGTGTTTTCCTGAGCCACTGTGATGAGCAGCATGACAGTGAGTAAGAGGAGCAGGCTCAGGCTGCTGCAAGGCAGCTTTACCTGCTAGTGTAGATAGAAGCCAGGCAGGTGTCAAATCACAGTGCAATGGAATAGCTCTTGCGAGCTGTAGTTAGTGGGCTTCGTGGCGCCAAGGAGGAAAAAGCAGATGGAAATGCTCAAATGCATTTCCTCCCTCCCCTTTCCCAGCTCTTGGATCTTTTATTGCAGTCACTAATGGAAATCTGTGCTCTGAGTTTTGAATGAACAGCTTACACTGTGCTAGTGTTAGGTACTTAATGAGCCTCATTTCTCAAAGATCTTGCAGTCTGCCTCAGTTAACTCAGCTGCTTTTTTTAGGAGAACTTGTTTTGGCAGAGGCTTTTCTGTGTGTATGAAGAACGAACAAATAAACCATTGTGCAATTTGCAATTAAGAATGAGGTTGTAGGGAATGGGACATTTTTAAACTAGGAGATCAGAGACTGCAGAGCCAAGTAAAACAATTGCTCAGCATCGCTTCATAGACCCCTGTCTCAACAAGACCCTTGTGTTTGCATTGTCTGCTGAAGAGAATGGAAGTGTGAGTCCATGTGGAGGGGGAGTCCTGCAGTGCTTATCAGGATCAGGCCATGGCAAAGGGATGTGGAAGTAACCTGGAAAGGCCAGGAATTTAATTGGGTATGGCTGGTTGTTTCTTGGTGGTGTTCCTGCCTCCTCAAGTGTGGTAAAATACTGCAGAACATGTGCAATGATAGTGGTCAGGATTACTGTGATTAAAATGATTGAAACTAGCAACTCAGGAAGTGTGTACTTCCAAGGAATGTTTGAAAGGATACAAATACATAAATCTGGAGCTTAGCCGCAGCTGCAGAGTTGTTTTGATTCACAGACATCAGCAGTTAGCCATAAGAGTAGGTGTGCTGAAGTTTAATGCTGAACTCAGATTTCTGCACTGATTAGGTTAGCTTTAAGCAGGAGTGGTTTGGTGTGATATAAGTTTTATTTGGGATGGAAAAGGAGGAGGGCTGTTGCTTGAGTTAATTGCATCATATCTGCAGTTCCAGTGACAGCCTGGTGCTGGCTAAAATTCCAGCTGTAAATGTAGTTTCAAAGATGGACCTGTGTTTCCCTTTTTCCTTTTGTATAGGGGTCTTGAACAACTGTTTCCTGAATGGGCTGCTTTAAAAATGTACCTCTTAGAAGTATTTGGAATATGGAAGAGGGCATAACTACACAGGTTAAAAATGTCAGCTGTGGGTTACACAAACAGTTGCCTGATTGCTGGAATTCAGATGTCTGGCATATTTGCTACAGCTGGCGTTTGTGTGTGCATGCTCTTGCTCTGTGAGAAGTCCTGCATAACCTCCTGCTTTTTGTGGTGGTCAGCTTGCCATGTCTACGGCCCTGCTGCTGAGATGAGCTGCTGAGCATGCTCTGCACCCAGCTTCTTGTGATGGTGTTTTAACCTTGTGTCTCCATCTTACTTAAGAGACCACAGCTCAGTTCTTCTCTAGTCACGAGGCAAGATAGAACCTGCTGCATGTTTAGCTGGCAAAACCCAAAGTGTTTGTTATTTGAGCTAGTTAAATCATCAGAGAACAACTCTGAAGCAGGTGTGATGAATCACCCTCTTTGAGTAGAGAGGGACCAAAGGGGGTGCCTAGATTTCAACTTAGGTTAAATGCCTGTCTTTTAGATAGCTCAGGAATGATTTTTCACTTTGCTTCTCTGCACTTTGCTTTCATGTTGGAGAAATGGAAAAGTGTCTGAGCACTGCCTTGCAGAATGACAATCACTTTGCCTGACTAGTGTATCCCACTGTTGTGCAGGGTGCTTTTACTGTGGTGGGTTTCCACAAATGTGTGGCACTTGGTCATGCTGTTGATCTGTCCATATGTCTTGCTGTGGCATGCTGTAATTGTGGCTTCTGGTCTTCTGCTGAAGTCTGTAATGGTGCACGGGGACATGGACTGTGGCAAAGCATTTAGCAGATGTTTTGTGGAGTCTGCTAAACACTCTTTCTGCCTCCTTGTGATCTTGTAAGTGTCCAGCACTGCTTTGTTCTCTCTATCGCTTAGGGGCGAACAGGACTGGAATATATTCTTTTTTCCCCAATATAAAAGGGACATGGAGGTGTTGGAGCAAGTCCAGAGGAGGCCATGAGGGTGATCATGGGACTGGAGCACCTCCTGTTACGAAGATAGGCTGAGAAAGTTGGAGCTGTTCATCCTGGAGAAGAGAAGGCGGTGTGGAGACCTCGTAGCAGCCTTCCAGTATCTGAAGGGGGCCTATAGGGATGCTGGGGAGGGACTCTTCATTAGGAACTGTAGTGGCAGGGGTAATGCGTTCAGACTTAAATAGGGGATGTTGTAGAGCAACCCTGAGTAACTGTGGAATTTGATCAAGAACAGTTTGCCTGGGTTGCAGCTGAGGAGGCTTTCCTTCACCATTTCGATGAAGGCCTTTGATACCATCCTGCCCTGGTATGTGCGGGAAATGCAGCCAGTGCTTTGGCAGTCCCTTTCCTGTGGCCAGGGTGGGCATCCCTTCTGTGGTTCAAGCACGGCTGGTGTCCCACCAGGTGCTGGAGGAGGGAGGTGTACCTTTCTCTTTAAGACCAGTGCCTCTCATCAAGTTTCTTCCAATGCCTTTGCTCTAACCATAATACCAGAAGTTTTCCCTTTGTTTCTGAGGACAGTTTTTTCCAAAGAGCCCAAGATCAGAATTACTTTAAGTAAAACTAAATAATTTAGGAGAGCTGAGGCACATGCTCTTCAATCAGATGCGAACAGAATAAAGTGTTGTCTAATCCTTCACCAAAAGCCAGTTGAACTACCCCACAACAGTTGTGCAGGGACAGTCTCACAGGATCAGTGAAGTCAGTTCAGGGAGTCTTCCTCTCATCACGCAGGAGTTTCTTGTTACAGTGCTGGTAACAGGCCTCTCAAAATGCAGCCTCTGAACTGGTGACTTGCATCACTGATTTAATATTATCTTGGCAGTTTCTGAAAGTCCAGCTGCGAATCTACTTTACTGTATTAACCATGGGATCCTATTTTGTATTCACAGAATGCTTGCTTAAGCACAGTACCCTGGGAAGGGTAATAATCCATTGTAAATATAATATAGCCACTGAATGCCTTATTTCATGGAGCTCCTAGTCTTTCTCCCTTCCCCCAAGAACTCTTAATTGTTTTTCTAGGCTCTCCATGCAGTTATGCTATGTAAACATGTATATTTATTTCTCTCTTCCTTCCCTCCCTTCTCCTGCTGTTTGTTGCAGTATAATGTCTGGTCTCAACTCTTGAAAGCCTTGGAGGGGTTGATGTCTGTGTTCAGGCAAGAAAATGAACTCTCAGTTCTAAAAGGGTTTGTAGGTGCTGCTTGAGTAGAAATAATAACGAAATGTGATGTGTTTTTGGTGATATATGGTACGTGTTTGTGGTGTTTAGCTTGGGATATAAAAAAGAGGGCAGTTTAATGACTAGCTACTAAAAAGTAGTAGTAGTAGTAGTTTTCTTCAAAACCTCATTATGTCTGGAATACAGAGCATTTTCTTGTATGCAACAATTCTGGCTTATGTTTTATCAACACCAGAAAATGGGCCTTGAGCTTTGCTGTTGTCCATGGTGGTTGGCAGATATAATTGCAATAACTGGAATCAAAGAATCATAAAATGGTTAGGGTTGGAAAGGACCTTAAAAGTATCTGATTCCAGCCCCACTGCCATGGGCATGGATGCTTTACACTAGACTCTGTTGCCCAAGGCAGCATAAGTTAGCCAGGCTGTTATGAATGTTCACGGTGCCAGGGTGCTTGGGGTGATCAGGGTGATAGGGAAAAAATGGAGAGGACATGGTGTCTAGGGTTCTGCATACAGAATGTGGGAGGTATCTGAACAAAGATGCTTCTTTCTGTTTGATGAATTTAATCGGCAGGGGTGCCACATGCATAGCCTATTGATTCTCTTTTGAGTGCTTCAAATAGGTGTCTTTTCCTATGGAAGCACTAATAAGCATCTTGCAAAAGTTTTCTTGTGTATATAATCCTGTCACACAAAAAAATATCAGTGTATTAATGAGCTGCCAAGACCTTTTGTTTGATTTTATTTTACATCCTTGTAGCAGATGTCTTTTACTTTCTCAGCCATTTTACTTATATCTTAAATACAACATCTCATCAAATGATGTTCCGCTACTTCATCTCACTTTCCAGAGGATCTGGATTAGAATCGGCAGGTATCAAACCCCTCTAAATCCTTCTAACCCTTGCAGAAAAAAGAGCACGCAGCAGTTTGTGTGGAGGATTTTTGGCTGCTTCTGCCTGGCCTCTGCCCTAGAAGGACTGCAGTCCAGTGGAGAAGCTGTTGCTTGTTTGCCTGCCTTTCTTTTGGAGAATGACTTTCCAAGAGTAGTTTTTTAATGGGCTCTATACTTCCTCTCTTCAAGCTGCCTAGGGTGATTTGATCTTTAGATGCCATTCCTAGTGTGGGAAAATGACGTGGTTTAAGCCTCTCACGCAGTTTGTTCACTCACGCCTCTCTTTTTCTTCCCCCTGCTCCCGGAGGGATGGGAAGGAGAATCAAAAGAATGCAACTCCCACAGGTTGAGATAAGAACAGT
>JANRGW010013399.1:0-12301 GCA_024733675.1 Psilopsiagon aymara
GAGGACTCCGGGGGGGGGGGGAGGGGAAAAGCTACATAAATGCAGCAATATTAAAATTTATTGGGAGAATAAACTAGCTCCCTCAAAATACAACACAAGACAGGATAAAAGAGCATAAGGCTGCCACATTAAAAAAAACCCACAAAATTCTCTAAAAATACATGTAGATGAATTTAAAAAAAAGAAGAAAGTGTTCCTACCCTCCACTCTTCCCCAGTCAGAATCAGCATTAAAAAAAGCCCTGATCAACACAGGATTTTAGCAGCTTCTGCAACATTAACATTCTGTGGGTTATATTAATTCATTGTCTGAATACTACTTTCAGGTGACAGCCTCCACAAAATCATGAAATCTAGCTGAGCAAAGATATTACAAACAAACAAACAGCACTACCAAATTTGCAACTTAGAAAGTTACATTATGGTAACAACACACAACAAATAAAAAGTAAAAAAAAAGGCATTTAAAGCATTAAACACAGAAGTGGTTTGGCGTGACAGAACCAAACCATATCTTTGATCAGCCGAGCTGCAATGTGTCGTGGTTTAAGTATACAGTATTTGTTCCAAGGACATCTGATTATCTAATTTTGCCATAAATAAGCTGCCATATATATAGCATCCCTTGCTGAATTTTAGATTTCTGTTGAAAACTCTACTCCCTATTTACAGCTTTGGAAATTCAGACCCATTTCAAAATATATATATATATATCTCCACCTTAGAAAAGGATGCCATTTTATGACTAAGATCTACCCTCGCCTGTACTGCCACTATCAAAGCAGCTCTGTTTTTAACTCATCAGTGGAAAACTAATAAAAAATTGGTAGATGGGATATAATTCCCCATCATATCCGATTACTAATCTATTTGACTACTAATCTAGTTGACAGCGCAGCCCAATTTTTGCCAAAACATAATGGGAAACAGCATTCCTGATACAGCTATTGAAGATAAAATTGTAGATATCTTTTCCTGCAGCTTAAACGCACTTACCCCACCCTTCTTTCCCCTCTTCGATTGAAATGCAAATTCTGTTTCTTGTATAGAAAATACTGTCCTCTACAAGTGTCAAGTCTTCAGGGCCATTAACCTATTAGGTAACAAAATTATTTCCAGCCATCTGCAAAATAAATGCATCCACAATATACTATCCTTTGAGTTTGTTTTACCCCAGTCATAATAATCCAGCAAATGTTTTGGTTTCTTGTGAAAGGCCACTAATATATTTTCGTGTACACCTAGTGCTCAATACAACAGTGTTGCAATTCAAAAGGAAGTCATGTTTAAGGGGTCAGCAAGAGGTAAGCAATCACTTTTGAGCCTTATTTATATCACATGCAACTTCTGTCAAGACAGAAAACTGAAAAATCCCGCTGCTCTTAGGTATGTATTTATACCCAGAACAAGTTAAGTCTGATAACTCAGCCAAATAGAATGAGAGGTGTGAAACTCAGCGTCATTCATCTGCAGGCTACAGGAATGTATATTTAAAAGCTTTTATGTATCAATACTGGTGCTATCTGCCCCAATGTATAAAGCTTTAACTATTTCTTGGGGAGGACTGAAATAATTAAAAGACCAAGCATGAACCTTCCTTAAATTTCTCTATCTAAAAGAATATTTTTTTCATTATTCTTTAAAGGCTTGAAGTCCACAACTATTTGGAAGAAGGCAAAAAAGAGGACAGAAGTTACAAGGAGCTAACTTTACAAAACATTTCCTGAGCTAATCAGATGTGAGTCTGCAACCTTGAAAACACAAAAACGTAAAATCAAGCGTAAGGTAGCTATAAAGGCACCTTATCATTTAGGTTTCTTTGCTATCTGCCTTATCCTATCACAGAACAATGCAAGACTTATCTCTCGCTCAAGGTTTGACTACAAGCTTCCAAGTCTCAAATATTTCCACTGTCAAGAGAACAGTCATCATATATGGGAGTATTGGTTAATTCTTGCCACATACAATACAGGACATCTAAAGTTGTAATGTCCTCCTCCCATAGTCTAGATGGGAAAAAGGCTGGTAATATACACTATTAACTAGAAATCTAGAAAAATATTTTCAGCTCATAGCAAAATAATGAGGAAAACCCCTGAAACCTGAATATCCTTGACATTTTTTACTCCATCTTAGCTTTATTATAACAGAATTAAGCAAGTGTTTCTCAGCTGCTTTCTAGGATGCCAGAAGATGACTAGTCTTCTTTTATACCTGTGCTACAAGGTTTAAACATTGACAGTTTTGACCAGAGTCACCTAAATAAATTCTAAAACAGTCAGGAAACACTTGTAGCAGAAACACTGCCTATTTTCCATAGTATGTTTTGGAAGAGGCACCTAAACAACCAAAGTCACCCTCCCTCTCCTATTCAAATGAGTCACTGAAATGCCAAAATCACAAAATACAACAATTAAAACAGAACTTTCTTTACTAATTAACTTGGTAATGGACACAGCTTGTCTACAAAAAATTCTTCACAGTAATTAAAAACCTTGAATGTCCCTAATGTTATAGACTCTGGGGCAGTATATTTGGAAATGTTAAATGACTGGTATGATTTTCCACCAAAATGTCATCGACTTGTGCTCAGAAGAAACATACAGGATTACATGCCGAAAATCACTGCTCAACTTATAGAACAACTACATCATTGAATGTATGAGCTTTGTCAACCACAATCTGTAAAGATCTCCACTGCATACTACCCATGCACCTAGAAGACAGTGTGAAGATTAGGAAAAAGTTGCTTATTTTGACAGCCAGCAGAAAACAGCAGGATAAAGAGGATCCCTAGACTGGAAGACCAAAAAAAAAGAAAAAAAACTCAATTTAAAACCCAAACAAAACAACAACCAACCCCACCCCCCTCCAAACCAGCCCAGTGTGATACACTATTTGTTGATGAGAGTAGATTTCATAAAAAAGAGAACAAAAGAATGGAGTCAACAGACTGCTATAAATAGCTCTTAGAAAGCAGAAGAGAGAAAGCCAGGAAATTAAAGTTTATATACAAATATATTTAAGTTACTGATGAAAGGACTGGAACACTGCAACTTCAACAGAAGTATCTTAGACGCATAAAGAGGGATGACAAAAGATCTACATATCAAATGTGACCCATTGGCTTAACCTTGAAGAGAGAAGCAAGAAAAAACACCTCTTTTCTTCACCAGCCTCATTCTCACAAATAGTATATTAATGGCAGAGGGGTTGAAACTAGATGATCTTTAATGTCCCTTCCAACCCAAACTATTCTATGATTCTATAAAGCTCGCAAAATTTATCAGGACTTGTTTGGGAGAGATCTCTGATGCTAAAGGGCTGAAAACCTATTCTGTTGCACTGTAAACAGAAGTGCTGAGAATGGTCATACAACTTGTTTCCCTGAGCTTGAACAAAACTAATCCTGTTAAAGCTTAGAAATAAGCATGACTCAGCTGCCAAAGCCATGTGCCTATCTGCTCTTACAAAGTTTTGTTACCTTTCATTGTCCAAAAGCACTGTGTTGCTGATTTCTAAATGGCCTCTATTGCTTTAGCTTTCTATCCAGAAACAAACTGAAAGCCTTTAATCCTAAACATTTGTTGGTTGGTTGTTTTGCTTGTTGTGTTTTTTCAATAAAAATGGGCTTTTTATTTAATTTTTGAATCTATTATTATACAGTTCCCATTTGGATAAAGTCTGAAGTAAACTCTGCAGGATACGTTACTATGACTGAGCATAAGCTAACATAACAGCATAATTGCTCCTGCAAGTAATTCTCCAAATACTGAAACTGATGCATGCTAGGAAGAAACTTGCAGGCCACTTTATATGGCATACCCAATGTTTTAATTCATTAATGCATCATCTTCTACAGCAAAGTTTTCTGAAAGAAAAATTACTAAAATAAATGAACTAGGCAACCTTTGAGATGCTTTGTCCTAGTCACTTCAGGTACGCAAACGCCAGCGCTGTAGCAGTATCAACAGGGACACCACACACTCTCTAACTTCTTCAGCGAGACAGGCTTAATATAAAGAAGCAGGAAAGCTTCTAAGCTTTACGTTCTCAGCATCACAAATTACTAATGTTATGCTTACATTGTAAAGAAAAATACTGAGGTTGAAAGAAAAGAGACTGGAGAGGTTTGTCCTGCCCCTGTACACCATGGGTATGATAAACAACAAAGGAGAAGGTCTGGCCCTGCAAATAGTCTTTAAGGAAGAAAAAGAAAATCTGCTTTTCATGATGAAAGAGAGTACGATCTGTAACATGAATATAAAAAAGGCAGGAACAAATTCTAAAACAGTATCTCCACCAACAAATATAAAAACAGTCCATTACTTCTTTAAACAGTATTACATACTTGTTCCATGCTACTTTAAGGTAATAACATCAATGAGCAAGAGCGTTAGTGGATTCTCAACAAGTTTTACATGTTGCAAGCAGGCACATATGCTGAACTCAGAGCCCCTTGTGGTATCCTCAAAGAATTACTTAAACATCCAGACTACACCTAGTGTATCTATGTACATTTATACATACACAAAACTCCAGGATAGTAAAGTTTCGAAAGAAATCTGGAAGACCTGTGAAGCTGTCTGCCTGCCCTGTGAGTCAGACCCTCATTCTCATGGTCAGGGATGACATATGATCACAGCTGTTTGCTACTTTTTTTTATGAAATCAATGGATCACTGAATTCAAGTTTCAAGTGATCTGCTACTGTGATCCTCACAGACTATACTATTCAGTTTCTTACAGTAAAATTTACTTTCTATTCCGAGCAAGGCATGAGAACCCGGCACCATTGAACATGAGAATTACATCTGGACATTGAAAAAAATCCATACAACCCTCTTTTTACTCCCTCTAGCAAGCATATTTAAGGAATGTTTTTGTGGTACTTCAATTTCTACAGATTAAGGCAAAATGAACTTATATACTTATGAGACATATTTTTATGCAAGACATTTACCATCCTTACTCTGGAAGACAATGCTTCTTAGCATATGGCATTTGAGTTCACAAAGAACAAGTTACTATTATGAAAACTGGCATTTCTGGTCTTTTCCATTAAACCACCCTTTAATGTATAACGGTTTCAACTGCACATGCATTGAAAGATACAAGTGTATATCAAGGTATTTTAAACATTTCTTTCCAAGCCCCTGTGCTGGGTATTTTACAAATTGAATGTTTATGAACACATTTTACTCTGGACAGTTATGCAAGGATCAAGTATTTGAGGATGTAAGTCTATACTTGCAATATAAAAATGCAACGAATCATCTACCCAACTACTTAAGATTTCAGTTTGAACCAGGCTTTCTTGAATACAGCAAACCCGAATTATAAGCAAGATAAGATCTTAGCATAAAAGCTTTACATAATGGCACCAATACTTCCTTCCCTCAACTTTAAAGTGTCTTAGGTAACGCACTACCAAAAGTATTTGGGTTTTAGATGAATGTATCACATTGTTAACTTATATGTGCCTCCTGCCTTTACTGCTGTCTTTTCCTTCTTCCACATCACTATTTCTGCGGCCATCTACTGAGTTTTTCTGCATGCTTCATCAACCAAAACTAAAGTAAACCAAGTGACAGATAGTTTTTTGCACAAATCTAGTGAGCCTTGGAAGTAGCTTAAACCAGAAAAACAGTAAGGAGCCACCAGTCAGACTAGGCAAAACTGGTGCAGCACAAAAACATCTGTCACTATCTAATCATGAATCCTTCACAATCAGGAAGCTCTTACTGTCCTTGTTTCTAATCAGCTGACGAAATATATGCCAGATACTCAGAAACTGGCTGGAGGTCCAAAAGGCTGGAAAAAGACTGACTGCAGCCGATATAATGAACACCTCTATTTTATAATACAGCATCAAAAATTACAAATAGCATCAGATCTGAGATAGAACAACTTAATAGGCAAGAAAACTTAAAACATTTCCTCCAAGTATGTATCTCCAAACAGCCATGTAATTGCTTTTTAGTATTCTCAATTTCCTGAAAATGTCAGGCAAGACAGTGCAAGCCAAAGTCAAAATACAGTATCTATTTTAAAGTATGTTATCGCTATCTTACAGAAAAAAAAATCTAGGCTTGCTTGATACGACTATTCTTGAAAGTTTGTTAGCTATTACTCCTCTTTCTTCTTTCAGGTATAAGCTTGTCCATTAGTTTATGATACAAAAAAACCCACAGAAATTAGGCTGACTGGTATTTAATATCCATTTAAAAATATCTGTCATTCTGCTCTTTTCCAGCATTCCATAGCTTCTGCCAATTCTTCGGAGTGTAGCAAGAGTAAATTTTATCAGTTGGTTCAAAACTGCCCAAAAGACCTAGAGTATCCTCTAACCTGGTCTGTCTTTGTTACACCGTGAGATCCTACTCCTTCTCATTCATATTGGCTGCACTAGCCACAGACTGAAGCTGAACTTCTCAGTGAAGATACATGCAAAGACCTTTGCTTTTTTTTTTTTTTTCCCTTGGCATCTGTTTGCAATTTTCCCTCTGTAGTAAACTAAAAACCTTCTCTTGGCTACCAAGACAAACCTTTGGTAACTAGAATTGGAAATGTATCTATTGTATCTATTTGTATCTATTACAGAACCAGTTACATACTTTGCTATTAATTTCAAGGTCAACACATAGCTATCACCTTCCTCTTCCACTAAAGTAATAGACTTTGTAAAACAGTTTTACTATCTCTATTGGAAAAATAAGAAGCAAAGAGAAAAATAATTCTGGAAAACGTTCTCCTGGCTTCCAGAAACTTAAAACACCTAATCAATACCAAGAAGTGAAAAAACAGATTCACTGTTCTCACAAGTGCCAGGTACTCCAAAGAAGTTGTCTTGCTCTGGAACAGAATGAACCTAGAATTATTGTGGTTTTCTATTAAGCTAGGCTGTGTTGAAAGCTATCAAATCAATAAAAAAAAAAAAAAGGGTTGTTATGGCGAGCTACAGATAAAGTGTCATTTTATATAATCTGTGTTGCTTGTCTGTAAAGGTTAGCTTTATTATTTTCCTTTTTTAGCATTATGTAAAGATGAGAAAGTAATGAACTGAAAGGGCAGATGAATGCAGTTGATATAAATTGCCATTCCTTCTTTCAATTTCAATAGACAATTAATTGACTGAAGTCAATGCATTTGACTTCATTCTCATAAATAAAGGCTAGTCACCAAACCAATCATACCTTATTCAAAGCAAAAGATAATAGCAATTGTCAAGCTGATAAAACATTCATATTAAGAGGTAGAGTAAGCCTGAATTTAAGATCTACTGAAAATGAGAATGTGTTCCCTCTACACACCACAGACAAAGCAATAATACATGACAAAGTTTCTAGCCACTGCATATTATTTAGGACAGACATTGGTATGTTTCAACATGTATATTCATCAGGTTGAGCTACAAAACTTGCATTTATCTGATATAACACAATACTGTGAAAATATCCTAAAAATAACTTAAGTCTAGCAAGTAACGGCCTGTGACATAGGTCAAAAACACATTCATGCTAGAAAAGACACCAACTGGTTAAAGACAAAGCCCTTAACTTTCAGAACTGAACACCAAGGGAAAGGCTTGAATTGGACATAGAATCTCTGAAACCTAGCTAAGACAACAGAAGCTAAGGCAACAGAACCATCTGTGTTCTTCCTATAGTTACAACTCTCCCAAAGAAACCAATGACAAGAGCAAGTAAACTGAAAAATAAACAGCCTGCTGGGTTGACATAAAATTATCAAATATAGAAATGGAACAGTTCCTTACTAGTTTCACTTAATACAGGAATTACTAACTCTTGCAAACATTCAAGTATAAAATTAGAAACAGAATTTACCTTTGAAGGTCTCAAGTTCCTTCCTGTTGGAGAAAAGCAGAATTAAAAAAAAAATAAAATTAGAAATACTACATCTAGATATACAGGAGATATTTGACACAGTTTAAGACTCATTAAGAGATGAAAAACGAAGTGTTTGATTATCATCATATGTAAGGGAGATATTACTAAGTGTGTTTATCTAAAGCAAACAATCAACCTGTTTAGAAATCAGGCTAATAAACATGCAATTATACAAATATTATTCATTTTTATCTAGCCACGTAATTTCTAGGTACACTGCTGCAAAACCAACCAAGATTTCCTAAGGCTTTAGGTACTAAAACATCCAGTACTTAGCAGAGCTTTGCCAGTTCATAGCACAGTGAATATTAATTAGTGTTTCATTTGCATCAGTGGTATCCAAAATCCTTTTGGCAACCTTGAGGGAGAAAAATGTGACAATATCACTCAGCTACAACACACTCTGAAGGCAACAGGGGCATATAGCAACACTCCTCAGAGGAGAGGATTTCAAAGTACAGAAAAGGAGAGAGAATCCACAATCCTCATGTTCCAGCTAAGAAACAAAGTCAAAAGCAATAGTTTCTTTTTTTAACTTTGTATCAGGACACCTTCCACATTTAGTAATTAGGCAACTGTGAATGCAAAGGCTGTAAAATTAAGAGAAATAATTTCTGTTTTCAGGAAACCACAAAATGCTCCATTTGCCATTGACACAAAGTAGCAATTTATCATGAATTTAGAAGGTAAGGAAGATTAAACATAATAGCTTAGATAAGGCAGAATGCTGGCCTTTTCCTTACAAAACATTCATTTATAACAAACATTTTTCAGTCTGCGACTTGCAGACTGCACAGTCACATTCTGAAGTTTGAAAGCAAAGACTACCCCAACCTACCAGCTGTCCAGATAAAATATTCCACTATCAACAGACTAAGCATGTTTCAGTCATCCTTGAGTCACCTACCATACACATGGTTTCACAATATATATGCTATACCATAACAACTCTTTCTTAACAGATGATGCAATTCAGAATTTATTTGCATCAAGAACTGACAAAACTGCTTTGCAACTGAACAATTTCTTTTCTAAGCAGGACAAAATATTCTAAAAGAAATAAGAGAATACATTTACCTCCACATTTTCAGTGAATATCCCACTTTTGTCACCAAAAGTCAGGTTTTTGAAAGAATGGGTGCTTTACCAGGAAATAAGCTATAGTGTGATTCACAGTAGAGAAGCCTGTTAGTTGTGACTTCCTATGAGTACATATTTCCCTTCCTGCTTCTCCTGCATCCCTTTCCCAAGCTAGTTTATTTCTTTTTTTACCAGAGAAAAAGAAAATCTACTTCACAACACCAATGATTTGCAAATTCACACCATAATAAATGTTTCCTACCTAAATAAAACTACAGAATTCTTAAACACTCTCACAGCTTGCACTCATTTTTCAATACAGGCATTCTAGCTGAGAAAACAACAATCACAGGAAATTCTTGTTTTCCACAGACTGAAACAAAATCCATACTGAGGAAACATCTTGTGAAAGTAAGAGGAAAAAAAATATGCTACTTGAGCCTAAAATCAGGAGGTCTTATGACAGTTGTCTCTAAAAGGGAAGACGAAACAATTACTGTCATTGTATTCAAACAGATTAGCAAACAAGATGGTAATACAGTATCCAACTGACAGTGATATTCATTGCTTTTGCCTAAACCCCCAGAGTTTTCCCTTTCAAAATCCATCAATATTTTTAGGGTTGATGCATTAAGATGCTGTCACTATATCCATATATATAATTTCCATTTGTTAAGAAAGCTGGAAATTAATATTCGACAAAACTTTTTTTTAGAACACATACCTCTGAAAAATTTTAAATATCTATGTCAGCATACAGTAAAAATACAGACTTCGTATCTAAGGATCTGGATTTCCTAGTATCTCCCCACCAATTCAGATCGTAAGACAATATGAATGAATCAACCACATCTTGCAGCTTCTGACAACACTCTTAATAAAACATACATTTAGAAATACACCTTAAAAAATAGGCCTATTGAAAATATGTTCTGTATCAGCAACATGGAGAATTTGGTTTTTATTTGAGTTATCCAAATAAAAACTTAAAGTTTTAAAAGTTTAATCCTAAAATCTCATTTATCAAAAGCTCTCGTAAGAACCAGACACTAAAAAGTAGAAAGGAGACAACGACTTGTAAAGGCACTAGAAAAACAGATGGCTTAAGACACTCTCAGCACATTTTCCAGATGTGTAACTACAAAGTTCTAGACAGATGTACAGAAAAACTGTATTACAAAGTATGATATTTCTCTTCTTTATAAGTAAATAACTTTTACTTATTGATAAACTGTCAGGAAGAAGGTACCACCTATATCTTCTCTAATAATCTAGAGAAAAAACCATCTGCAGAAGTAAATACATGGAACTTACATTAAGAAGAAAACTATATATTTGTAACACATACACTCTATAAAAAGGAAAAGCAGTTAGCTTGAGTAATCACAACAAAAAAGATTAAACTGAAAACAGTTCTGGAAAACAATCATCTTCAAAATGAAGTTAAAAGGCAAGCAGAAGGGAAAATCTGCATTGGAAGTAGGACTGGATGAGTAGTTAGGGCTGCTGCCAATTACTACTTTAGATCTTACCATACTAAATTACCAGCTTTGATGCTATATATTATGTTTTTGTATCAGTTTTTATTTTAAACTGTTCAATCTTTGAGATAGCACTTCACAGTAGTTTTATACAAAAGCTACAGCAGCAGAGCTCACCTTTGATGGATAGCATACTAACAACATCATGCTAGAAGATAAAACTGCAGTACAATAAATTGTCTCAGCAAGAGTTCTGTCAAATGCTTCAGCTCTAAAGTGTATTACTCTAACATGTTTTCTGCAGGGAAGTCCAGCCTTCTCCACTACTCCATTTGTTAGGTTAAGGCAATTGAAAACTTCCCACAGAAAAATGGCCCTGAATTTTACAGAGTTTTCACCAAAAAAATCATGCACTTCTCAAATGGATGAGATACTACTTTCCATTGCCGGAAAGAAAGCACGCACCTAACACTACACATGAAGGCTCTTGAAGCCTGGTGTGGGCTGCCCAATTTCCATTCTAGATTAAACAAACCCCCATACTGAGTCTGACCACTCATCGATACAACCTACTATTTCACATCTTGACTATATGCTTTTTTACTCTAGCAACTAAATTTAGGTTAGTGCCAACAAATCTGGCTAGTTACAAAACTAGGTTTTACTTTTTTACAGCTAACAGTAAGCTTTCAGAAGAAAGGACTTAATAATTAATAATTGTATTATAGTATAATTTACATATCTTTTCTCAGTGAAAGATTAAGTTTAGTACCGCTGAGCAAGAAAACAGTGCTAAAAATAATCAGACTATAAAGGCATGGAAGCACTATAAAAGTAATCTTGTTCTGTATGCAGTGCAACTAATGAAACCCAGCTTCTTTCCTCAGAGGCTCCACTTACACTGGAGTTATGCCAATTAAAAATATTTGGCCATGCATATAGGCAATAATATTCTACGCTTCTCTCCCATTTGCTTGTTTCTGTAAAATAAGTAGGGAATTAATTACTCTGTGAAATTCTATACCTCTCAAATTCAGTTGAAAATTACCGACAACAGTAAGTAAAGGTCAGCAATTGCTAGCAAAACCCCAACTGCGTAAGCCTGCCTGCCTACTTCTTCAAGACAATACTTAAGTCAGGACAGAGATAATATTCAGATATATTTTAATGCTGGCATAAGACACACACTAATAACATTCTCGGTCCCTTCTAAGCATGATAGACATAGGTAAATCTGACTATAAACCCATCTATACACCATGCCTAAAAAGGCACAGCTGATAATGTCTCATGGTTCAAAATAACCTAAAGAAATTAGATCAAAACATTAAGGCAAGAGATGCCACTGAGAACTTCTCTGAATCATCTCATCAAAAGAGACCTGAGCCACACTATCATGGCTTAACCCTAGTCAGCCACTAAGTACCATGCAGTCACTTGCTAAATCTCCTACCCTGATGGGATGAGGAGGAGAACTGGAAATAAGGTGAAACCCATGGGTTTATATAAGAACAGTTTAATAACTGAAAAAAGTTAAGGTAATACTAAATTAATAATAACAACAACCTGGGTTAGAACAATCCCAAGCACAGCTACAGGTTGGACAGAGAAGAGATTCAGAGCAGCCCTGCAGAGAAGGACTTGGGGTGTTGGTCGATGAGAAAATGAACACGACCCAGCAGCGTGCACTCCCACCCCAGAAAGCCAACCATATCCTGGGCTGCATCAAAAGGAGTGTGACCAGCAGGTCAAAAAAGGTGATCCTGCCCCTCTACTCTGCTCTCTTGAGACCTCACTTGGAGTACTGTGTGCAGTTCTGGTGTCCTCAACAT
>JANRGW010013400.1:0-24424 GCA_024733675.1 Psilopsiagon aymara
TACTAAGCAGTAACTAAAACATTGGTGTTATCAGCGCTGTTCTCAGGCCACAAGTTAAAAACACAGTGCTGCACCAAATACTAAGAAGGAGAAAAATTACTGCTACTGCTGAACCCATGACAGAAATGCATGCAGAGACGAAGGGTAGTGAAACATTTGGGGAAATAAAGATAAGTTAAAGCTACAATACAATTTTGTTAAATCAAACAGATATCATGTAAGCTGCTGA
The DNA here is from genome assembly GCA_024733675.1 of Psilopsiagon aymara. Lineage (NCBI taxonomy): Eukaryota > Metazoa > Chordata > Aves > Psittaciformes > Psittacidae > Psilopsiagon > Psilopsiagon aymara. The sequence goes on from JANRGW010013400.1 coordinate 230, forward strand.
TCAAAAAAAAAAAAAAAAGAAAAAACCCAAGATGTAAGATGGAAAGATGTAAACAAACTGCATTTCTCAAATTAGTTCTTAGTGTAAAATGTAAAACCATGGCCATATCATTAAACACTATCTGAAATGGGCATTTAGTGCTAGTCATAAAGAAATGAATTAAGAAAAATTTAAAAAAAAAAAATTATATTGGTGATAAGGCCAAGAGCATGATCAGGGCACTAGAGCACCTCCCGTATGAAGACAGGCTGGGAAAGTTGAGGCTGCTCTGCCTGGAGAAGAGAAGACTGTGTGGAGACCTCACAGCATTATTCCAGTATCTGAAGCGGGCCTGTAAGCACGCTGGGGAGAGACACCTTTTCAGGGCCTGTAATGATAGGACGAGGGGTAACAGGTTCAAACTTCAACAGGGGAAGTTTAGATTGGATATTGATTTGGAGAAAGCTCCAGGAACAAACTTGCCAACAAAGTTTTCTAGTTGGCAAGCAGGTATTCTTTAATTGCAGGTCTGGGAGACATGGGGGATAGCTCCTTGTAGCATATGTCCCGTATTGCTACACCAGCAGTCCTTATGTATCTACCAGGCATACATACATATTCATGAGGCTACATATGGATTACATCATTTTCCAGAAAGTTCCCCACATGCGTACAAAAATGTGGTGGTGGTCTCTAAGGGTCCTTTACTTCTTCCAACAGTCTTCATCACTGCTGGCAGCCTTTGAAGCAAACGCAGTAGACGTTTATACTAACTTAATCAGTTCGTTGACACCATAGACATAACAATCATCCCGTCCTCCTACTTATCAGTTAGTTTAACTGCAGCCCATCCTGGGCCCCTGCCATTCCAGATACTCCCTATCTGTACAGCCTGTTCTTCTAGCATGTTTTTCTTACACTCATTTTGTACTAAGGTCATAAAGGCCTAAACTACCACAGTTTATCTTGTACAAGAATTCTCAGTATGTTCTCTAGCTGTACTCTATATTTTTCTCTGTATATCATGCATCTCAGTAGTTTTTCATTGCTACTGTTACAAAGCCATCAAACTTAGCATTACCTAAAACTGATTCTGAAGGTTTATATATTTCATTTTGTGATTTTGTGCCCCCTTGTCTCAATAAAAGGACGAAGTTCTTTACTGCAAGGGTGGTGGGCAACTGGAATGGGTTGCTCAAGGAAGTTGTGAATGCACCTTCGCTAGAGGTGCTCAAGGCCAGGTTGGACAGAGCCTTGTGTGATACGGTTCAGTGTGAGGTGTCCCTGTCCATGGCAGGGGTGTCGGAACTAGATGAAGGACCCTAATGGTCCTTTCCAACCCTAACTATTCTGTGATTCTATGATTTTACTCTTCATAGGTGGTTGATAACTTTGAATCATGTTTACAATATGCTGGTGTGTAGTACTACTACATTATGTCCTGTGGATGAAGAAAAGCTGCAGCTACAATAAAAGGTAGATTAAAAGAGAGCTGTAATAAATAAAAACTCCATAATGTGTGTTGTCTAGTTGTAACCAGAATACTTCTTCTTTTAATAATTTTCTTTTCAAAATTCAAGTTGAGATTTTCCACAAATATTTCCAAAAGAAAAAGTAAAATTGCTTTGACTTATTCATTTCAATGGTATTGATGTGTTTAATTCTAATAAGGTATAAGCATAGGTTTATCTTTTCAATTTTCTCACATTTATAACTGATTAGATCCTGGTTTTCAAATCATGCAATATGTTCAATTAATATTATGATCTAATTTTAGAATTTAATATCATGTTTTGACATAAAAATGAAAGAGTTCTAGATTATTGAAATTCACAGTATAGGCAGTCTCTGTCTTCCTTCACCAGGATTTTTATTTTATGGAATAGTGACTTTTCAATCTCTTTCAGTAGCACTCTTAACATAAAGGCAAAAGTAAAATTTTTATTTGGAGAAAAAATATTTATATTTTGACTTACTGTCCCTATGATACTATTAAAATATTCCAAAATTGGTTTGTTCTTAGGTTACTACCTTAGAGCTATGTACTTTACTGAGCTACTGAAACTCTTAAAAAGTTTTAACTAACTTCCTTGAACTTTCTCACATTGCATGTCTACAGGTACCTAGAGATTTATCACTGTGCAAGTCACACGTGTTCCAGTTTTGTCATTTAGCTGTCACTGGATAAAACACAGAAAGAATCTGAGAGCAGAAACTTGAACTGTGATTTCTTTAATGTCCCCGCTAGTGTGTCCTACTTTCCAGCCAGCATGTTCCATTTTGTTCTCTTGCAACATTTTCTTCATCCTTTCTCCAAATCTGACCTCAGTTTCTTTATTGAACTTGATTTATTTTCTTCATACTGGCAAAGCTTTCTCTGGAGAGCTGGATAGTGCTTCTTTATATGAATCAGACTAGCATATATCTAAAGAAGATGTCACCTTATGGGGAAGAAGAGTACTAGTGTAATCTCCTTCAGCTGCTTTTCTGAGGCTGAACTTTAAAATAATACTTTATGGAAAAAAAAAAAAAAAAGTTCCCTATTTCTGGTTGCACTTTAAAAATAGAAGTTGTTTAAAAAGAATGATCACTTTCCTTCAGTATTTCTTGCAGAAGAAAGATGGGGCACACCTAAGATGGGAGGGATGAGTTATTTAAAAAAAAAGAAAGTTAATTCTCTACAAGAGTTATATGTGACCTACACAGCTCAGATTTTGAAAGCCCTACGTTGCAGTTTAGGATCCTGTATTTAAGGTTAGACATTTGCAATGACCTATGGAGAGTTCAAAGGACCCCAAACCCCAGCTCATCATTTGATACACATCTGAAATAGAATGTCTATGTACTGATTCCAGAGAAAAAAAGGGGAAAAAAATGGAACAATGCATAGTATATATAATTTGTTTTCTTTCCTCTATTTTATAATAAACTATAGTAATCAGCTAAGTTATAATCATGAATAAATGTCCCTCTAAGAAGTTTCAGGCTCTAGCAAATATTTCCACAATAAAGATTGTTTTTTGTTAAAAAGATTAAATAAAAAACTGCAGATGAATTACTTAAAATGGCAGGAAAATTCAGCATAATTTAGTCATTTAGCTCAGTGCCAAGAACACGATAATAAATTAATTTTAAATGACTGAATCATAGAATCATAGACTCTCAGAATAGTTAGAGTTGGAAAGGACCTTAAGATCATCTAGCTCCAACTCCCTGCCATGGACAGGAACACCTCACACTGAACCATGCCAACCAAGGCTCTGTCCAACCTGGCCTTGAACACCGCCAGCGATGGAGAATTCACAACTTCCTTGGGCAACCCATTCCAGTTGCCCACCACCCTTACAGTAAAGGGGTGCCTTCCAGGAGAATCTGCTCCCATTTTTACCAGGCATAGAGGCGAGACTGACTGGGCTGTAGTCCTCTGGGTCATCCATTTTCCCCTTCTTGGAAATGGGGGTTATATTTCTCTTTTTCCAGTCATCGAGAACTTCACCTGACTGTCATGATTTTTCAAATATGATGGACAGTGGCTTAGCAGCTTTATTTGCCTTCAGGATCTGTAGATGGATTTCATCAGGTCCCATGGGCTTGTGTACATTCAGGTTCCTAAGGTTGTCTCAGACCAGATAGTCTCCTACAGTGGACCTACACTCTTCATTCTCACAGTCCCTGCGTCTGTCTTCTAACACTTGGGTGGTGTGGTCACAGCATTTGCTAGTAAAGAGCAAGGCAAAGAAGTCATTAAGAACCTCAGCTTTCTCCAAATCCAGGATAGCCACTTCTCCTGGTAGCTTCTGGAGAGATGCCACTTTGTCCCTAGTCACCTTTTGTTTGCAATGTACCTACAGAATCCCTTCGTGTTATCTTTCACATCCCCAGCCAAGTTTAATTCTAAGTGGGCCGTAGCTTTCCTAACCTGGTCCCTAGCTTCCCAGACAACATCTCTGTATTCTTCCCATCCCTCCTGTCCTTGCTTCCACCTTTTGTAAGCTACTTTTTTCCTTCAAAGTTTCCTCAGCAGCATCTTATCCATCCAAGGAGGTCTCTTGGCCCTCCTGCTGCACTTCCTTCTAGTTGGGATGCAACACTCCTCTGCTTGTAGCCAGTGATGCTTAAATATCAATCAACAGTCTTGGCTCCTTCTGCCCTCTAGAGGTATATCCCATGGAACTTTACTAGGCAAGTTCCAGAAGAGGACAAAGTCTGCTCTCTTCAAGTCCAGGGCAGTGAGTTTGCTGCACGCTCTTCCCACTATCCTGAGAATCTCGAACTCGACCATCTCATGATTGCTACAAGCAAGGCTGCCCTGAATTGTCACATTTTTAACCAGCCCTTCCCTGTTAGCAAACACGAGGTCAAGCATGGCACCTCTCCTTGTCGGCTCCTCTTACTTGCAGAAGGAAGTTGTCTTCCACAAAACAGAGAAGCCTCCTGGATTGCTTGTGCCGGGCTGTACTGTCACTCCCACAGGTATCAGGGTGGTTGAAGTACTCCATGAGGACAAGGGCCTGCGAGCGTGAGGCTGTTGTTATTGGTCTATAGAGCACTTCATCCACAGAGTCCTCTTGATCAGGTGGTCTGCAACACATTCTCACAATAATGTCTCCCATTGCTCTTTTCGCTTTAACCCTACCCACAAACGCACATGCTATCTGTAGTGCTACTGAATTATGAGTGTGGAGTTTTTAACATATTTTTTGTAAACTGTATATATAGCAATCATTCTCTGGAATTAGACTGAATATGGATATAGTTAAGATATACCTTTGACTTGAATGAACTTACAGGTTTTTCTCCTATTCATTATATACTATTTTGCTAATTTGGGGAAAAGCAGAGCTATTTCATTTATATTTTGAAATGCTAACAAGGCAAAGTTTTGCATAAGTATATAAATTAATTCCTTCAAAATAATTGGATCCTTTTTATAAATAGTAATGGTAAAATCAAATCCAAATTTCTATGGCTAATAATGTATTTTTATTTATGTAATTCAGGCTGAAGAAAGGAAAGTCATCTTTATTTCCATACCAGATTCATATTCCCAAAGAACAATATGGTGATATGAAAGAAGCTTATATTATGAGGATGTTTATGTGTGTTTTAAAACCTCATTTTGATTCTTCTAAGGTACTTTGTCCGTTTTGCTGGTTTGGAACTCATCTTTGTAAATACTGTGACTATATTCTATGAATGCTGTGAATATATAATATGATTGTTTTCTCACAGGAAAGATGAATCATCTAGACTTTGACTTAGGAGCTAGAAGTTACTTTAAATATACAACTGTTTTCCTAAAGTCATTCATATAGGCAAGAGGGTGCACATCTATTTCCTAGCAACTGTAAATACTACAATAAACCAGACTTAATAAAGCTAGATTTTTTACATTTTTTTTTTTTTTTTAAGTATTTGCATGATATTTGCCAACAAAAGACAATTAACAATTGCTGGAAGTTATTTTTCTAAAAAAATAATTTGAATTGCTCAATAAAAAAATTGCATTCTTAACATTCATCTATTTATTTGGTTTTCTTCCATTGTTATTATTAATGTTTGGGGTTTTTTGTCTTTTGTCAAAAGTCAGGAAAAAGAAAATACTTCTGCTTTTTATTGTTGTTATAGTCGACAAAACTGAAAGCCACAAGGCTTGCACAAATTTAAAGACAAAGCTGAAGAACAGTCTGGAAGAATTACGACTAAAGATCAATATGCACCAAAATACAATATGTACAGTTGTGTGATTGTAGCTCAGGTGGGCAGTGAAAAACCTACCCAGCATCCAGTGAACAACTGAGTGAATTTTAGGCAGTGTCCTTGCTGCAAAACTTTGCAAAGTAATCAGTATAAAAGGCAAGAAACAGAGTAATTAATATTTGCATAAAACGACAATCATGATTGAAGTCTAACTCCAGTGGATCATCCAGCTTCATAATTGGATTAGAGAAGATAAAAAAAAAAGGCTATAAAACATGAGACTATGAGAACTGTTCTTATCCATGACATGACATAATAATATTACAAAACATTTCAGCAGCAGAATTCAGATCAGAGGGAAAATAATTTCTAACCTGCCAGATGTTGTTACAAGTAGCAAAATCATTAGATGAGTGCCCAGAGACTCTATACTGAATTGGGAGCCATTATGCTAAGCACTACATATATATATATAGTGCAGATCATTATTTGATTACCAGAATTTAGTCCAAACTGTCAGGACAGCTAGAGGCAAGAAACAAGGGCATAGAAGATCCTACCTCTCCAATTTGTTCTAGTGACTTCTCACTTGGAGTACTGTGCAGTTCTGGTGTCCTCAAAATAAGAAGGACATGAAGCCATTGGAACAAGTCCAGAGGAGGGCCATGAGGATGATAATGCATCGCCTCCCATGTGAAGACAGGCTGAGAAAGTTGGGGTTGCTCAGCACGGAGAAGAGAAGTTTGTGTGAAGACCTCATAGCAGCCTTCCAGCATCTGAAGGGGTCCGGTAAGGGTGCTGGGGAGGGACTCCTCATTAGGCACTGCAGTGATAGGACAAGCGGTAATGGGTTCAAACTTCAACAGGGGAAGTTTAGACTATATGTAAGGAGGAAGCTCTTTATTGTGAGGGTGGTGAGGCACTGGAACAGGTTGCCCAAAGAAATGTCAATACTCCATTCCTGGCAGTGTTCAAGTCCAGGTTGGACAGATCATTGTGCAAAATGGCCTAGGGTGAGGCATCTGTGCCCGTGGCAGGAGGGCTGGAGCTAGATGACCTTAAGGTGCTTGCCAACCCTGACTGTTCTATGATTCTATGAAAAAGGGAAAAGGATCTCAGGAGAACAATTTCTTTCCTGTTTTCCTGTCATTGTTAAAAAAGGCCCCGCAATTACTGAGAATGTTTTCCATTCACAGGAGGTGCTGCAGCTCCTTCAAGATCAACAGGTCTGTTGATTGAATTCACAGGCATAATTAAAACTGAGATGAAAGAATTCATAGTATAACAGGGGATTGGTAGAGCAAGACTTTGTAGTTGCTGTGCTGTTCATGTCTCTGACTCAAATTTTTTCAAGCTAGCGTGTCCTACTAAAACACCCTGATAACCTAAAGCAGAACAGAGAGGAAACTGAGGACATAATACAGAGGATTTAGTAGTTCATAATGGTGACTATAGTGCAAGTATCATGAAAATAAGAATAAAAGTTTCAGTGCATATCACAACTTTTTTAAGAAATTAGTTTCCAGCCCAAGTTAGTTTTTCAGACTCAGTTAATATTCAGAAAGGACAAATGAGTCATCTTTAGCTTTGAAATACCCAAAGTTTGAAACAAAAATAAAAGAATTAATGAAATTGTTACCGTGGGGGATAAACTCTAACTTCAGAACTGTCAACCATGATCTTTAACATAAATTATATAAAAAATTGCTTGAAATGTATTTACTGAGTTAGTAGAGACTTAGAAGACTACAGAAAATATAATAGACATGAACATCTTTTCTGTGTACCTCAATTATTTTAACTAGTGAAGGAAGAACAAGGAAGCAATTTCTCTGAATTGAGCAAAAATGTAGAAAGTTTAAAATACATTAAAAGCACAAGGAGGAAATAAAAATTTATGAGGTTTATTAATTGCAGTTGCTGGAAGGACATTTCTGAAAGTCCAGATTCATAGCCTGTACTTTTAGTAAAAGTCTTGAGAGGTAGGTAGAACAAAACAGATCAAAAGTTTACAGCCTGAATTTTCAGGGAAGAGAACAATATTTCTACAAGCTGAAAAATAAGTAGGTTTTATTTGAAAACATGGTGGGCTGCGTAGAGAAGTTACTATGTGGAGTATTTGGCCTACGCTGAGAGGGACATGAATCCAGATGAACAAAAAACATAGGTCTTTCTGGTTTTAAAATCTATGAGCTTCAAACATCTTGTGTTTTGGTTGTTACGTAGGCATGCCTCTCCTTGTTTCCCACAGCATAAACTAGTGTTTTGTCTGTAGACCAAGACCTCTCTGGTCTTGAATAAACTGTGCATTTGCACTATAACTGCAGGGATGATGCATTCCCTCTTTCAACTCCTGAATGTGGGGATGCCTACAGAAGGATAGGCAGATGCGAAAAGTCACAGATTTCTGTTTGATAGCTTTTGAACCTAACTTCAACCTACATGAAACAGAAAAATGCAGAAGGTAAGTTAAAAATATAGCTTTAAGAACAAATAAGTGAACTGAAAGTGATGCCAAGTATCCATTTTAAGAAGGTGTACTTCAGTTTCATTTCCCCATGAAGTTAAGCAGCCCTGAAACTGCTGGTGTCCTGCTGATCTACTTGTCCAGAGGCTGCTTCTCACCTTTTTACTTCTTGCTTAAAAACTGCTGTTTACTCATGATTGTGAAATGAACAGAGTAGATTATGGCATAAGCAGGATAGTGCACTCCTGGGAATCAATCAGTCTGGAAATAATTTATCTGTGCTCCTACAATCTGTGCCTTCTTTCATTTTGTTAGCTTTGCACACTGCTTCAAGAACACTCTGAAAGGATTTCCAGCCTCATAAGCCCACATGCTATTGTGCCTAAGAAAGGTTTTTGTTCTCCTGCTCAGAGATTTGTAAGCATACTTACCTTACCTGGAATTTGTATCTGTATCACATTTCTTGACTCCTGGAAGCCATCCTGAATTACAGATGAGGTAAAAGAAGACAAAGGAGCTTTCAATAAATCAGGGTCAGAACCTGGCGCAACCATTTAATTGAACTATGATGTTCACAATTCATTGTTTTAACACAAATATCAGTTTAGTTTTGTTATCTTTTTTTCAAAATAGGTATTTTTCTTTTTTGTTTCTTTCCATTTTGCTTTTTCTTTTTTGTTTTTTTTTTTTTTTTCTCTTAATGTAGTCTGTGTTTTTTAAGTCTTTACAGAGAAAAATTGTGAAAGTGACCTTTCACAGAGCTGAAATCTACCTTTTTTTTCCACATTATATAAAAGACTGTAAAACACAGAGATGTATATACCCTTGCACACATGGAGACAGAGTACGCACACACAACTCCACATCAGAGAATTTCACTGCTTCAGTGAGAGCAGACAATTGTTTGTTCAATCATAAATGGCAATTACCTTGACAGAAGCAAAATTATTCTCAGTAAAACAAGCATTCAGATTAGCAGACAGCCTGATTCTGCTTTCTTTTCATTTATGAAGTGATAATTCACTTCTGGAATTACCTCCACCAAACGCTGGGGTTAGCTGGGGAGTGAAATCCAATTTAATATGAGAAATCGACAGATCTGAATTGCCTCTGGATAAGTACTTGTTAGATGAGGATGTAGCAAGCTTCTAAGTTAGTAGGATTTTTGGTACTGTTTTTGCTTAGAATTAGCTGATTTGTGTGGTAAAGGTTACCATATATAGACAAAAGAGTCATTCAACCAAAAATGAAATATAAATAGCCAAGAATTTAGATTGCTACCTTGTGAAAAATCAAAGAAATCTTCATTTTCAGAGAAAATTGTGTTGTGTGTTTGATTTCCTTTTCCAGTTCAGTTAGACATTAAAAAGGCCAGATGCCAACATTAATACCTCATTTTCACTATTGCTATTTTCTGTTACCTAAAGCCAGTCTCCATATATCATTTATGATATATGAACACAGAAATTAGATTTACCAGAATAGGTGGAACAGGGATCACATGGCTCTGTATTTGCAGCAAGAGGGAAACTTTTGAAATCTCCACCCTTCCAAATTAAAGATGTTGCCAGTCAACTCAGCTGGAGCAGTGTGTCAAGTATTGGGTTCTCCGGCACAAGAGAGACATGAAGTTCCCTGAATAAGTCAGCAAAGTCCTACCAGAATGATTAAGGGTCTGGAGCATCTCTCATGAGGCAAGGCTGAGGGAGCTGGGACGGTTCATCCTAAAGAAGAGAAGGCTCAGGGGGGAATTTGATCAATGCATAAAAGTATCTGGATGGAAGGTTTCAAGGGGATGGACCAGACTCTTCATGGTGATGCCAAGCGACAATGATCAATTTCTTGACAACAAATTTCTTCTCAATCCCAAATTCACGATTTTCGCAAAGGCTATCATGGTTGTAAGAAATTTTCCAGAGTTTGCAAAGGAGATGAAACCATGTTATGGTGCAGTAAGGAACCTGTGAAGATCATGATCAACTTCTCTGTCTTCCAGAATTCAAGTAGTTGAAGTAGGAACCCAAGTAAACAACTCCCATCTTTATTCGGAGAAGTACGAGGGAGGATCAGAAAATATGAAGAGATTATTTACAGGTAATTGCATGTGCATTTTTTTATTTGGGCCAGAGAAGATAAACACAAATTACTAGTAGCTTGGAGACATAACAGTTACCGAACTTTAAGGTGACTTTCCATAAACCATGTATGTACCAGATCTATAGCTATTACAAACTAAAGACTTCAATTGAGTGCATGAGCTTTACTTAAGCTCTTTTTCCCTCAGAGTTGTATAGGATGAAGTGCCAGCAGTATGGTTATTATCTTTCCAAATTTATTCTGATTCTGGAATATACAGTCTAGTAAAATGTTCAGCCATTCTGTATCTATGTTTGGATATGTCCTGGGTTCAGCAATTTTTTTCTCCTTCTTGGTAACTGGTGCAGCACTGTGTTTTTGACTTTTGGTCAGGGAACAGTGCTGATAACACCAATGTTTTCCGTTACTGCTAAGAATGTTTAGGCTGACCAAGGACTTTCTGAGCCTCATGCTGTGCTAAGGAGTGGGGGAACCTGGGAGGAGGCAGACAGGATATCTGACTCTAGCCAAAGAGGTATTCCATACCACAGCATGTCATGCCCAGGATGTAAAAACGGAGGGCAGAGACCTGGAAGGGTGGGGTTCGCTGCTCAGTTGGGCTGGGTATCGGTGGTGAGTGTTTGTATTCTCTCCCCTTGTTATTTCTATTATCATTATTATTATAGGTGGTAGCAGTAGTAGCGTTATACCTTAGTCACTGGACCTTTCTTATCTCAGCCAGTCGGAGCTGCATTCTTTCAATTCTTCTCCCCATCCCCCCAGGAGCAGAGGGGGGAGGAAGAAGGAGGGGGGAATGAGTGAGGAAACAGCCTGAGAGGCTTAAACTATGACACGATCAACCAACATATTTTATTAATTCTTTACTATAAATGAATTACAAACAGAAACAAAATTGTGCCCTTTATTGAGGAAATTGATTTCAGTATCTGAATATTTCACTCTTTTGAATCTTTCTTAAAGTTCTTTGCAAATTTTTTATTTATTGAGTCAACAAAATTTCTGAAGGAAAAGCAATAGGCAGTAAGAAAATGGAATGAAGTTAAGGTTGTTCGGTACTGTTTGCTGAGAAATTAAACTGCATCTAAATAATCTCTGAATAAACTAGAAGGAAATCTAGAAATATCCCTTAATATTTCCTTGGTTTTTACACTTTTTTTTTGGATCTTAGGTTTTCCACACAGAATTTAAAGACTAAATAAGGTCATTCTTGAACATGCAAAAGCTTTTCATCTGAGCATTCTTTTTAAACCTACTCAGAAGCTTTAATTTTTATTTGGTTGGGGCTTTTTTCCCCCTATGTATGTGTGGTTCTTCTATGTTTGTTTCTAAGTCTTATTATGGAATTTCTGAGATCATCCCATTTTTGTACCCATCTTGATTATACATGTTTTGATTTTGTGATCTCCCATTTTCCAAGGTACTGTGTAAAAAATTATTTCAAACCTAGAGTTCCTTAATTCAACATATGTAATATCTCCATTTAGAAAAGGGAAAAATACACAACTCACAAGTACTTGAATAACATACGCTGGAACTCAATTTTGCATTGTAAATGTAGACATTTTTATTAGTTTCTGCTTCATAATATCTAATAAAAACCAAGTCTACATTAACTAATTTCAGAAATTGCTTTATTTTGAACTCAGAAACATGACAGTAACCATCGTAAATGTTGGTTTTCCTTTTGTGCTGTCACAGTGTTACATAAAACAATACATAAGCTTTTTATTTTGGGATCCCATGCATGCGTCCAGCATTTTTATTTATTGTAGTATCAGATTTCTGAACTTCTACTCCGTTACTGAAACACATATTTTTTCTTTTTGCTTAGTAGAGCCTGCCTGAAGAAAATGCTAAATGGAGGTTCTTTCACTGTTTTCTCATGCTTTCTTTTCCTATTGACCTATTGGACAATTCTTAAGTCCTCACTGCAATTTTGAACAATACTCTCTGTTAATGTAAGAGAAGCATATACCATAACCAGAATCCGCATAGTCCATTAAAAAGAAATACAGACAAAAATGCAGTAAGTAAAAAAGAGCACATTAGTACAGAGTGCTGCTCCTGTTTGCTTTCTTCATCCTAATTTTGAATTCTCAAACTCAAAAGAATATTTCAAAGAAGTTTCAACCTGATATCTTCAGATGGATATAGAAGCCTGGATATTCTTATTCAGGGTAAATAATGTATTACAGCTGTCCAGAGCAAAATATGTTATTATTGTTCTACCTTTAAATTGACTTTAAATTCTTAAGAAAAAACAAGCCCAAAACAAAAAGCAAGATACTATTTATTTTTTTTTCCTTCCCCTCACCCCAAAATATGTAATCACAGAATCAAAAATTACATGAGTCTGGGAAGCAGTTCTGTAAGTAGTCTAGACAAATCCTTACAGCTAAGCTCAGTTAGTTAATGCAGGTTGCTCAGCTGCGTTAGCTGATTCTGAGTTGTCGTGCATGTGCAGTTGAACTTTAAGTATCCCAAAAATGGAGTGTCTACAGCCTATATGCGCAACCTGCAGCAGAAGTTTTGTCTGTATGTTTAAGTAGTATTATCCGTATTTTAAATTTGGACCGTTGTCCCTTGTCCTGTCACTGGACATAACTGAAAAAATCCTTGCTCTATCTTCTTTACCTCCACCCCTTATCCCACATAGATAAGACTGCCCTGAGCCTTCTGTTCTCTAGGCTAAGTATTGCCACCTCTCTTAGCCTCTTGTATGAAGCATGCTTCAGTCTGTTCAGCATCTTTGTAGCATTTTGTATACTTGATGTAGTGTGGTCATGTCTCTGGTATTGGACACAATATCCAGAGATGACTCACCAGTGCTGAAGGATCACCTTAATCTGCTGTCAGCACTCCTCCCAGTGCAGCCCCAGAAGCCATTTGCCTTCTTTGTCACAAAAAAGCTCATGCTCAAAATACTGACTACCAGGACTCACAGGACCTATTTTCAAATCTGCTTCCCAGGTGTCTGGCCCCACACTAAACTGCTGAAGAAAATTATTCACCTCCAGCTATAGGACTTTAGTCATTGCTGAGCTTTATGGGGCTTCACTGTGACCATTGGCCAAGACTGCCAAGGTTCCTCTGAATGGCAGCACTACCACTGGTGAATCACTCTACCCAGATCATTGCAGCCTTTCTGAGAGTGCATTCTGTCCCATCTCACCATGATACATGACTGGCATGCACAAGTTTCTGAGCTCTGTGGATAAATCTTGATATTGTTCATAACAAAATATGTTGCTGGCAGTGTGTTCTCTCTTGATGCGTAAGTAGGAAACAAACTTGGGGAAAAAATAAAAGGGTAATCTGTCACATGCCTGCATGGTCTTGACAAGCCTGTTGTTTTGACAACTAAATGCATCATATGAAGGAAATAATAATTTCTAAAGATATTGGCTTTCCTAGAGGGAAAATAAAGCTGTCTACCTTATGTCTTTTAATCAGTTGTTACTTAATGAACTTTGCTAAGCAAGATTCTCAGAGTCTGACATTCTCTTTCTCATTATAAATGGTATCCCCATGAGTTCAATGGAAGCCTTGTTAAGATTAAATTTTCAACGGCTGTCTGTTTCTGTTGCCTGACTGTGGTTTAGAGAGTGTCAGAATGCTTACCATCCTGGAGCAGCTGCATGTAGACAGATTTACAGGGAACAGCTGTAGGTAACAGTCAATCATATTTGGTTCAGTGACAGAATTTAATTAGCTGACAACAAAGGGAATTACTCTATAAAATAAATTAATTGTTATTTGTGTACAAATACATTTCGTTTTCAGGTCTTTATTTAACTTGGAAGAGAAAAATAAAAGATCAGTATATAACGATGATCCATGCCTGAAAAAAAGTATCACAAAGGTGAAAGTATTACCCCTCCCCCCCCCCATTGTCAGGATGCTTTCCTTGCAAGTAGTAATATTTGACTTCTTTTACCACTGACACTACTTTCATTTCTTTCTGCTGAGTGCTTTGTCTGACATACCTGCTTTTTTTCTTGATTATTAATCAATAAAATGTATAGAGAATCAGTAAGCAATAAGCGGTAAGACGGCTCAGCTGCTTACAGATATATTAATACTAAAAATGTGCATTACTTGTCTCTACTTCAGTGAAGTTTTTTAATTACTCTTCATGAAGTTAGTACACTCTGTAGAACAACAACAACAAAAAAATATTACAGAAGGTATCATATATTTCACTCAACAATCATTCAGACTTTCTTGCCCAATGAATCATTACACTGTGACTCCCACCAAAGGCTGAAATGTGTAAGAAAACCTGAAGTGTTTCAGCGACATCGCAGCTTTGGTAGGATTTTTTTTTTTTTTTTTGCTAACTTACTGACTAGAGGTAGCATATTTCTGGCTGGAATTCCTTCTATACACTCTACCATTCTTTCTATGTGTACAAACTCATTCTGAGATGCATTAGCCTTCCCTTCAACTTCTGTAATACAGTAAAATTCACAGTAGCTCTGATTATGTAGAGAAGGCCAAGACATGGCCAAAGTGTGTATGCTTTAGGGACAGCCTTGTTTCCCAGATGTATGAAAGATCAATCAAAGGTCCAATATGGATCTTAGAAAATAGACATGATTTCACCAGGTTGATAGGCACACAGACATTTTTTTATAGAAAGATATGTGGGAAGATTTAGATGTATGCACACAATATTAAAACAGTACTGGGTATTCCGTATGTTCTTCAAATTTATGTATGCATAACTGCCCCAAATTTATCATTTTTCATTTCATGTGGTCGCATAGAGGTAGCACACATTTGTCTCATGATGTTCCGAACAACATCTATTCTCTTTATTTTCCTCAGTGGCTAGCATTAGAAGGAAGAGCCTTTAGGCTGTTTAAAGACAGCAGGGAAGTGACCAGTACAGAGGAGAAGGCAATGGAAAGGTGAGCTGAAATTCAAATTTTCACGTTCTTTCGTTCTGGCCTCCAGCAATCTGACAACTAGCACACACTATAGAAAGAGCACAGCATCTATAGAAAGCGCGCTTTTGCAGAGAAGCACCATCAGACTACAGTTAGTCTTCCATATTAAAAATATCTATCCAAGATATTTTTTTCTTTTTTGAATGAAATACTTGAGATGTTTTGGACATAATCTTTTAAAATCTTCTCCTATTATTTCTGTCTCTTCTACTCTTCTGTAACACATTATTAAAACCAGCAAATGTTATTTTGTGTGCACTATACCATGAAAGCTATGAGAGTGACGAATGATGATGTGTCTCTATCAGTGAAAAATAAAGAAAATCTTAGTTACTGATAATATACCAAAAGGGAAGTGCTTACATTTTTAAAAAAAAATAATGCTGGAAGCAGTAAGAACAGTTGGCAGGTTTATAACACATTTAAAGCTTCCACTACTCTGAAGTAATATCTGAAGAAGGAAGTATAAATGTGCTACCTTTTGTGGTATTTTGCCACCAAAAAATGTAATAGAAAAGGTTGAAAGTGTGGCTATGCAAATTATTTCTCGAGTAAAGCAGTTTGGCCAGAAGTAAATCCCTGATTTTATTGGTGTCCTTCTTTTTACATTAGAGTAACCCTGATTTCAGGTTTTTACAAGTGGATCTGAATGGCAAAATTTTTAGTTTATCCTTGCAAGACTCCCTAGGAAATGAAGCTCAGTTATTCTATGTTTTGCCAGCTTGCTAACTGAGAAAAGGGGCAGATTTCTTCCAGTACCAAAAGATCACTGAGAATTAACTGGATTTTATAGACCTGCATTTTATATATATTAGCCATGAATTTACATACCTACTCCATAAGAACAGCTACCCTGATTTCATATGCCTGTGGAACAACACTAAACTTAAGTCTCTATTTATATGTAAGAGCAGTTTTACCAATGCATAGATAGAATCATAGAATCATAGAATACCTAGGGTTGGAAAGGATCTTCAGATCATCTAGTTCCAAATCCCCTGACATGGGCAGGGACGCATCCCATTAAACCATGCCACCCAAGGCTCTGTCCAACCCGGCCTTGAGCACCTCCAGCTATGAAGCATTCACAACTTCCTTGGGCAACACATTCCAGTGCCTCACCACCCTTACAGTAAAGAACTTCCTCCTTATATCCAATCAAAATTTCCCCTGTTGAACTTTGAACCCTTTACCCCTTGTCCTATCACTACAGTCCCTAATGGAGAGCCCTTTCACAGCATCCTAATAGGCCCAATTCAGATACTGGAAGGAGGCTATGAGGTCTCCACACAGTCTTCTCTTCTCCATGCTGAACAGCCCCAACTTTCCCAGCCTGTCTTCATATGGGAGGTGCTTGAGTCCCCTGATCATCCTTGTGATCCTCCTTTGGACTTGTTCCAACAGTTCCATGACCTTTTTTTGTTGAGGACATCAGAACTGTACGCAATACTGCAAGTGAAGTCTCAAGAGAGCAGAGTAGATAGGCAGGATCACCTCTTTCGACCTGCTGGTCACGCTCCTTTTGATGCAGCACAGGATATGGTTGGCTTTCTGGGCTGTGAGCACACACTGCCTGTTCATGTTCATTTTTCAAATCCACCAAACCTCTGTGTCCTTCTCTGCAGGGCTGCTCTGAATCTCTTCCCTGCCCAATCTGTTGGTGTGCTTGGGTTTTCTTCAACCCAGACGTAGACAATTACAGGTAAAGCATATGTAAATGGAGTTCATAGCTGTCCATGTGAAAAGCACATAGATCTGTGAACTTACTCTGTTTAAACATAAAGGTAAGGATTTGGGCCAAAACCACTCCTGCTTAGCATGTGCTTTATCCTGAATTTCTTTTCAATTGTGGGATTATGCAACTTGATAAAATTATCCAAGGTGCAAAATTCCTTGGAACTTCGCTTATGTTAAAAATTAATAGTATTGAAAACAGGGAAAAGTACTCAGAATAAGCAGTTGTAATAATTTTATGAAGACTGGAAATAAGCATTGCTAAAGTTTCTTAACCATATGGCAATATTACTGTACTCTTAAAACCACAGAGATGTATGTGAGACATACCACCCTGGTTAATCATGAAAAAATAGGAACAGAAAGATTAATATCTTTCTAAAAATCAGGAATTTAAGAACATCTTTCACCTATCATTGTATCATGAGTATGTATGTTTGTTAAGTATTTATTGTTGCTTAAAATTTTTCATTAGCTACATTAAATTTGTCTGTTCCTGGGTTTAAATGTTCTTTGAAGGAGGTATGGACATCAAACTTTTCATACAAAGTTTAAGCAAGAGGCAGATAAGGAAAAAGTGAATTTGTGTACTGAAAAGGAATTACAGCCTCCAGATGAAGTACCATCTCTTGTAAAAAAATTGTGAAGTTATATTTTCCTCTTGGGGAGGATTGCCTAGCTATTGCACATGGAAATGTTTATCAGGCTAATTGTAAATCAATGTGAAGGATACCTAAATGGATTAAATCATAGCTACATAATCTGTCAGAGATTTTTTTATTATAGAGATGAAAAATATTTCAGAAGGCAAAAAATAATTCCAACAAATGTATTAACTCAGAGATGGACTAAAATCTCTTTTGGAAGCATACATTATCACTAAATCTGGAAGAAACTGAAAACAACATATTTGTCTCCTTCTGGTAGGAAAATGCCTTAGAGCCACAGGATTTGTTGGGAATGTGTTTCCCCCCAGTTGTATGCAGGAATGAGTAAAATGTTTTCTTTAACATTATCAATCTAATCAGGCAGGCTTGTTTTATATGTTTCTTCCTTTTTAATTATGTGTCTTTTGTAGGTTTAGTCATCATATGTACAGTAGATTTCCTTTCTATTACTGGGATTAAATGTAGTGTTTAAACTTTACCATTCAGAGAGAAAAGTACCTAGCTCCCTTCTTAATCAAAAAGGACATTATCTTTCTCTTCAGCAGCAGTTGAGCCAAGTTCATGGACAAATCTTTCTGTGGACACTTTTTATTAAATGTCCTTGGTTCTACAGCCCTTGAAAATTAAGTCATTTCATATGACTGAAGAGTCTTGAGCTCCTGGGCAGGAGTTACCAAGGACCAAGAGATCTGGTTGCCACTGGAACCATTAGCAAGGAGCAGAGGCAAAGGACTTTTAACTACCCTGATTGTGGGATGCTGTCCAGTGCAGGCAGAACTGGTGGGTTCCAACAGGAATGTGTGAATAAATCCTCCCCACCTCATCCAGTTTCCAGCAGGTCTCTGTCCCAGAAGTCTAGAAGGCATACATGCCCGTGGTCAGACACAGTTGTGAGATATGTATGCCTGGTCAAGGAACTCCACCACTGCGAGGACCCTGTGGCTCAGACTGCTCATTGCCTAAGGTCACTGAAAGTGTGAATAAGTGTGTTCTCCCAATGAATTCTGCACTTTTTTCACCCTTAAAGTAATACTCTCAGTGAAAATTAAATAAAGAGTAATCTGTTTATTCCTTGGACAATAGCGGTAAAGGAATATAATAAAAAAGTTAGTCATCTAAAGTCTCTAAAAAAGAAGGGCAGTTCTTTCAAATTACGAGAGTCAATGGAGGTGGAAAAGCTGCTTACATGGAGAGTCAGAGAAGAAATCTAATCAATGTTCCATGAATTACTACCTGCTCAGATCTTTATTTTTTCCTTCTCTTTATTGCCTTCTAATCTCCTCACCTAGTAATGTGATAATTCCAAAATACTAGCAGTCAGTGTGTGTAAGGAAACAGGTTTTCTATCCTCCATCTTAATTGAGGGGTGGGTCAGAAATAAAGTCATCTTACTCTTTATATCATTTGAAGCCTACCAAGTTTAGGAATAAAACAGATCATTTTCCAATGCTTCAGTGTTTTGCACTTTGTAAATCAGAAGCTTCCCTATTGGCCTGATTAAAAGAAAGTGAAGAAACGAGTTGCTGAATCTGGGAATTAAACTGTAAGTCTCACGTGATGTCTTGCTTGCAGTTTTCTGCTTGGATGGAACAATTAGTTCATTATTGCTTAACAGCTTATTTTCTACAGAAGTGCAATTTGATGAAATTTTACGATACCCTCAAACTGCTTTAAAAAGTTATTTTCTTTTAAAAAAAGCTCCCAGTATTTAGTGGTTTGCAGTCTCAAACCTATAGGAAACCTGGATAATGAAAAGAAGTTAGAAAATGAGGCATTAAGTGAAAGAACTTAATTAAATGCCTTAATTATTAAATAAAAATCTCAAGAACTGAGATTTCATAAAAGCTGGTTTTGCATCTTGCACTGTGTTTTCTGAGTTCATTACACACCCAGTCTTCACATTTCATTCCAGGGGAAAGAAAAACAAGGAAAAACACATAAAACAAAGCGTTTAAAAGGTTTTCAGGAGTAATAAAACCTCCCATGCACAAGCCCATGGGACCTGATGAAATCCATCCGCGGGTCATGAGAACCTGGCAAATGAAGTTCCTAAGCCATTGTCCATCATCTTTGAAAAATCATGGCAGACAGGTGAAGTTCCAGATACCTGGAAAAGGGGAAATATAACCCCCATTTCCAAGAAGGGGAAAATGGATGAGCCAGGGAACTACAGACCAGTCAGTCTCACCTCTGTGCCTGGTAAAATCTTGGAGCAGATTCTCCTGGAAGTCATGCTGAGGCACATGAAAAACAACAGGGTGCTTGGTGACAGACAGCATGGCTTCACTAAGGGGAAATTCTGCCTGACCAATTTGGTGGCCTTCTACAATGGGACCATGGAACTCAGGGACAGGAGCAGAGCAGTTAATGTTATCTACGTGGACTTGTGCAAAGCGTTCGAAATGGTATCCTTGTCTCTAAATTGGAGAGGCGTCAATTTTGATAGGTGGACCACTCGGTGGATAAAGAACTGGTTGGATGGCTGCACGCAAGGAATTGTGGTCAATGGCTCAATGTCCATCTGGAGGCCAGTAACAAGTAGTGTCCCTCAGGGATTGGTATTGAGACCGGTCTTGTTCAACATCTTTGTCAGTGACATGGACAGTGGGATTGTGTGTGCCCTCAGCAAGTTTGCTGATGACACCAAGCTGTGTAGTTTGGTTGATACACTGGAGGGAAGGAATGCCATCCAGAGGGACCTTGATACGCTTGTGGGGTGGGCTGATACCAGATTGATGGAGTTTAACCATGACAAATGCTAGGCTCTACACCTGCGCCGGAGCAATCCCGGGCACAGCTGGGATTGCTGGGCAGAGAAGTTGGGCAGAGAAGAGATTGAGAGGTTGGGCAGAGAAAAGATTGAGAGCAGCCCTGCAGAGAAGGACTTGGGGTGTTGGTTGATGAGGAAATGAACATGAGCCGGAAGTGTGCCCTCGCAGCCCAGAAAGCCAAATGTATCCTGAGCTGCATCAAAAAGAGCATGACCAGCAGGTTGGGGGAGGTGATCGTGCCCCTCTACTCTGCTCTCATGAGATCTCAGTTGGAGTACTTTGTACAGTTCTGGTGTCCTCAATGGAAAAAGGACACGAAGCTGTTGGAAGAAGTCCATAGGAGGATCACGAGGATGGTCAGGGGAACGGAGCACCTCCATGAAGACAGGCTGGGAAAGTTGGGGCTGTTGTAAAGATGCTGGGAAGGGACTCCTCATTAGGGACTGTGGTGATAGGACAAGGGGTAACGGGTTAAAATTTAAACAGGGGAAGTTTAGATTGGATATAAGGAAGAAGTTCTTTACTGTGAGGGTGATGAGGCACTGGAACGGGTTGCCCAGGGAAGTTGTGAATGCTCCATCTCTGCTGGTGTTCAAGGCCAGGTTGGACAGAGCCTTGGGTGGCATGGTTTAGTGTGAGGTGTCCCTGCCCATGGCATGGGGGCTGGAGCTAGATGATCTTAAGGTCCTTTTCAACCCTAACTATTCTAAAATTCTATGAAATTCACTTTTCAATGTTTTTTGATAAAAAGAAAAGACCAAAAATGATGATCTAGATCAAAAAGATCCAGAGAATTTATGAGAATCTTTCTTTTCATGTCATTTAATGTATAAACTGCAATACGTATAGAATTCTGCTGTCTGTAATGCTCAATAGACAAGAATCAGCAGATACAGCAAATAAGTATTATAAGTGACAGTTTGTATGATGCAGCTGTAATGGATTAGGCATTAGATTAATTGCCATTCTAGGGATGAAGAGGGCTGAAATACAATGTTACTCTGCATATGTAATCATTTGGTAGCTGCTAATATGATATGAAGCAGGAACAACTTTTGTCCCAGGCTGCATGAGAAGGGCAAGGTATAAGACTCTAGAGTGCAGAGAAAATTGAAATAAGTTCTATCCATTAATAGCAGTTAAATATTTAAAGTCATAAGGGGAAAAATAAAAAGATAGCATAATTGAGGATGTTTTTTGACATTTCAGCAGGGTAGAAGGTGACCAATGTGGTTGGAACAGACTGCTGAAACAGTCTGTGGCATCTCTATCCTTGGAGATATCCAAAAGCCATCTGGACACCATCCTGTATAACCTGCTTTAGATGACCCTGCACAATTAGGGGGCTGGACCAGATGACCTCCAGTGGTCCCTTCCAACCTCAACCATTTTGTGATTCTGAGAATCTCCAAACAAAAAGTTACAAACAGCCAGGAATAGGAAATACAGGATTTTTTATCGCTATTGGCATGTGGGAGACACAGGTCTGTGTACCTTTTGAGTGGATATTCTCCACATATAGCTATATATGTATTTAATCGCATACAGCTTCAGTTATCAATATTTTGTTTCTTTACTATAAGATATAGTTCCACTTCTTAATGTACGTTATTTTTGCATATTGGGTTCACTAATCACATCTAATCTGCATACCTTGGCTTATAACATTTGCTCGCTCTTCTTGTTTTTTCCTAACCAATGGACCAAATCAGTACTCAGTTTCTGAGTATCAGAAGACCTAAAATATTAAAAATGGGTTTTGGAGCTATTACATGTTGTTTTGTCTGTATCACTCTTCTGCCTTTCTAATAAGCCCTTGGGCAAGATCACATCTGTCTCCTGCTACCTGTCTATCTCTAGAAATAACTTGGCATCTTGTGGTCACCTAACTGCGAAGTGCTACTGCACCAATGTAGGCCTCTGTCAGATACATGTTCAACATGTTGTTCTCAACTGGAAAAGCTTTAGGCAATAAGCATCTGATGGTATATCATGGGTTAGAACATTTCCATTTAATACCACTGCCAGCTTTAGCTTCAGCTGTTGTTTTAGGTTTTCCTTGTAGTGTTTTCTCACAAATTTCTTATTGCAGCTATTCTGCCATGCTTCTTATGGAAGCCTAATGCAATATATATCTTTAAGCACAATAAATACGTTGGATAGAGCTGCTTGAAACATCTGAAAAGTCCTCTTAATTTATTTTCTTAAATGTGTGACTGGAAAAAAAAGTCCTGAAATAATTCTGGTGGTAAGAAGTTCATTACGTAGGTTGATAGCTGTGTGATGGCTAATTGAAAAAGGATTAATTTCAAACACTGAAAACAAGAAGACATTATTTTCCGTGTCAATATTTAGAGTGAATATTTAATTATCAGAAAAAAAGAGAAACACAAAATCAAAAAGATCTTTCACATACAATTGGGCAGTCTGTTATTCTTTCATGCAGAATTCATTTTTATATTGTTTACTCCTTTTTAAAGTTATTTATCCTGTTTCTAAGTTAAACATCCCATGCTTGAATTTTCTTCACTGAAATTTAGAAATATTTGCTTAAAATTAATCCAGTTCATGGTTTACAAGAAAGGAAGTACATATAGCTTATTTATTATTTACACATTTATTCTTTATTTAGTTAATTGCCTGAATTTCAGGTTTGAATTTTGATAGAGATTAAAGGTTTTACGTTCAGCTGAGACAGAGTTCTTCATGCTACTGCTTTTTTATTTAAGTATTATCTTCAAAAGATTGTCTGTGGCAGCACAAAACCCAAAATAAGTCAGAGACAAAAATAATTAGCTAAAATAACCTAATTAGCTATAACATCAGGTCTTGTCTTGGTTATGTTACCAAAAGAGAAATTGTAATACATACCTTACTGAACATCATTGGAGCCAGCAGAGATTTTATTCCAATTGCAGGTTTTAAAGTTGGAATGTGTTATAATGAGTTTCTGAGGCAGCACTGCAACCTTTTTTGAACATTTAATATATTTCCTTGCATTTGTGGCTTCAGTTCCTGCAGGTTTTTATTCAGTGTGCACAGAAGCATTCTGTAAATGCTAAGATGATCAGTCTCTTTCAAAGAGTCTAATCTGACCCTTAGTGCTGCAGAACCTGCTTATTTTCAAGTCAGAGCCATACCTGTTTGTACTGTTAAGTGGATTCCATAAATCTATTTCTAGTAAACGTAAAGATTATTTTGAAGGTAACATATTATTCAGCAGCTGTCTTGATATACGTTTTTCATTAAATACAATCATAGAATAGTTAGGGTTGGAAAGGACCTTAAGACCATCTAGTTCCAACCCCAATATTACTTTGTATTGCTGTAGCCCACCAGCACCTCATATTACTATGCTATTTTTTTTTTCTGTAATAATTCAAAATGACATAATGGAAAAAGTAATTATAGGCATGAGACTTATTTCTTACTACTTTTTCTAGTACAGACACCATCCTTTGTCCACACAACTGTAGTAATCAATTTAGAGGTTTTTTTCTCCCCCATCTGAGAGTTCGTTTGACCATACCTAATAAGTGTATAATTAGTTGAGAACCTCTTAATCCATGCACTTCTTTCTACTGACACCCTTAATAATATTTCTAGAGACTCCACTGGGATTCTCTGTGGTGTAGTCATGTTAATAAAATCACAAATTACATTCCTAGTAATCTTGCATTTATTAAAGAGGATTTCCATTTGAAGATAAATGGAACTAATCTTATACTTAGAACCATAAAATCATAGAACAGTTAGGGTTGGAAAGGACCTTAAGATCATCTAGTTCCAACCCCCCTGACATGGGCAGGGACACCTCACACTAAACC
>JANRGW010013401.1:0-48529 GCA_024733675.1 Psilopsiagon aymara
CCCACCCCCCCGATTGTATCTTTAGGATCATAGACTGCACTTTGGGATACTGTAGAGAAGGAGGCAGTTGTGTGATGATACATATTTTTAAATAAACGTACATGTCAGGTTGTCAGCTTCAGAAGATAAGGTACCATTAGGTAAAATACCAAGCCCAGCTTTATGAGGGATTCCATGGCTATCCCACTGATACAGCCTGGTGCTTCACACACTGTTCTGCAAGGTAGGATTAATACGTGGCTGTGATTGTGTGTCCCCATTCACCTTTCTCATCCCAAGCACACTGCAATTGTGTCTCACCTGCAAATATCCAGAAGCCTTGAGGAAATAATCAGGAAACTGTAAGATGAGAAATGGCACAGTCTGGTTTCTGTAATGAAAGCTGTCAAATACTCAAAGCATGAGGCTTCTGAGATTAGGGACAACATGTCTAGGGGACTGCCGTGGATCTGGGAGCCTCAAGGATGTCAGCGTGCCATCTGTAGAACTGTTAATTCCTGAAAGGTCCAGCTCTGGTGAGAGTCTCCCACTTCTTCACATGGGAGCCTGGAAGTTGCAGGAACACGAGTTCACGACCAAATTGCAAAGTTCCAGACTGTACACTTTAAACTGAACAAGTTAGCTCCCAAAAGAGGAAAGAAAAATGCCTTTGTTTAGTCTGATCTCTCTGCAGAGCCATCTCCTTTGCCCTTTTTGACAGCAGTCAACCCCAGAGGAAAATATGACATTACAATTTCAACTGCGTCGCAGTAAAGCTGCTATTTTAAAATGCTCAGAAAGGAAAAGCAATTTTTAGTGGTGTATAATGCTGAACGTATAATTAGTAAAGTATTTGATGATTTATAGACTTAGTATCTGTTAGTTGGGATATTTGTGGCTTAAAAGAGAAAAAGATTAAATGGAGAGATTTTCATTATCGTCTCTGTTGGACAGCTAGGAAAATAATTATTTCATAGAAAATGTTCTTGAAATAGCATTTTCTACATGGAATATATGTCATGGGTGTCATAGATTGCTGTTAACAGAAGAGGGAGCAGTTCTGAGTATCATTAATCTTTTGACTTGGTAATTTTTAGGTCAGTAATTTAGCATTGTATTTCCAAGTGTTACCTTTAATCCCAAAATGGTTTTGATTTCCCAGTGCATAGCTACCTGTGGTCTGGTTTGCATGAGTGGATGCTAGAATGAATTGTCTGCCATGAGACCATGCATGCAAGATAATATATTCATAATGCATCATTTATATATATAGTCCTCACAGTTACTGTGGCTCACCCTTTTGCACAGTTGATCTTCCTATAAGGCAGGGATGCTCTGTGATAACATGTAACTATTGACCCGTGGTATTTCAGTGGCCTCTTTCGCTTTCCTTCTGCTATAAGTAGGATACCATAGATCAGTGGTGATCCAACAGTCAATTGAAAAGTCCTGAAATGGATTAACTGTCAATGTTTCATTTTATACCAGATATTCTTTCCAGCTTTGATACCAATAGTTGTTCTTCTGGTTTAAAAGCAAAGATCAAATGTATGAAAAGGTCAAATACAGAGGCAAATTAAAAGGAAACGTATCACTGATTCTGCTACAGACAACACGTGACACATAGCCAAACCTAGAACTTCCCCCTTCTGCTGCCTGATAACAAAAAATAAAACTATCAGATCAGTTTTAATGAACGATGCACATAAGCTGGCCCTATGCTTTTACAGGTATGCTTCTGCAGTGGGGTTATGCTTCTGGATTTAAATCTTTTTCTGTTGTATATTTCTAGACAAATTAACTTAGTCAATTTCTGTCATGTAGAGCAATATTCCTCTTCACAGTAGGGCTCCTCTTGTTACTAGTGAAGTTGACAGTAAAATTTCATGACTGACAGAGGAGATGGCCAAGCTCAAGGGAATTCAACAATGTCAATGAGAATGAAATACAGACAGCTCCTTTAGACATTGTTCTGAATTTCTGTGAAATATGCCTTAAATATGACCTCCAGGGACTGAGATTTTCAAGTCCTGCCATCTTCAATTGTCTGAAGCGACAGCTGAGTTACACTGCTACTTTGCAAGTTGCAGTCCAGTGCTTCTACCCACTGTTCCTCCAACAGAGAGCACTTTTAACAAGAAAAGATAGACACACTTATTTTATTAGTTAATCATAGGAGTTTTGATTTGTAACATGACCTGCCAAGCAGGCTGGTCAGCAATCTGTTATCTTAATTGCCAGCTCTGTGTCTTCCAGCCTCAGCAGCACCAGGTGCTAAGCTAAATAACAAGGTGATAAACACACACCATAAATGACTCAGACAACTCATTATGTTGCCTGTGATTTCACAGATTTGTAATTAGAAGTTTTAAGAAACTGAAATTAGTTGACAGGAACAAAACTGAGTCAAATGTAGAAGAGGGGCATACATAAACTTCTTGGGTTTTTTTGTATTCCCAGGATAATTTCACCATTCTAAATTTGCCACTGCTTTGGCAAGGCCTTAAACACCTACAGTCCCCAAAGGCAGTCTCCACTGATGTCCTTCCTCCCCACCTCAGTCCTTATTTTAACAAATCTGCAGCTTGACAACACATCACTGTCTATAGCAATTCTCTTATTTTTCTACACAGCTCTTCAGTCACACAGATTTCTCCATCACTACTGGCTGCTCTTGGCTGGTGTTCAGCATGTTCATTTGTGACACCACCAAGAAGATGATCCTCTTATCCTTACACTGAGACCTTCTCCAGATACATGTAATCATGTCAACTCATGCCTTCGCATAACATCTGATTCTTAGACTTTGATATTGCCAGTCTAGGACGTGGCCTTCAGCAGCAAACAATTACAAGCACATTGCTTCTGGGACAGGACTATATTGAAACAGAACTAAAAATAACCTAAGTGCCTGCAAACCCTTTTGGAAGAGAGGGAAGAAAACCAAGAAATTCACTCTACATTCACTTTTTAACTTCAAGCACTTTAATGCAATAACAGAAAACAAAAGAATCTCAGACCTTCTCTTATAGACATGCTAGAGGGAGCACAGATCTATTTCTAGCTTTGAAAGTCATTCAGCAAAGGCAGCAGCTCTCTAGACACACTGAATTTCTCTGCTCCTCCTGAAAATCAATGAAAAAAGATACTTGATGCTTATGTAGCTGCTATTAATAGTACTTACTCTCAAATCTTAAGCATTTGACAAACTTGTTGGTCATCTCTTTTTCTTTGACTGACCAGTAGTGTGTTTAGTGATTCTCCTACTGCTTTTTACTATCATGTTTGCTTTTTTCCGTCCCTAGCTTTAGATAGTACCTAGGTCTTACACTAGGGAATTTTGGTTTCTTCCTCAGCCGAAAACAGAAAAATAATTTCTAACAAACACTTCTGTGTCTATTACAGAATGTTTCTTTTTTAAATCCTGCCTGCCATTATCTTCCATAGCCTTGGAGACCTGCCAGACCACAGCTGAATAGGAGCTCTCCTGTTTCCTCGCCCTGCTCCCCCTCAGTCCAGATGGTGCACAGCAGAGGTGACTCATGCTGTCACCTCATTGTGGATCTTACAGGAATGACAGTGCTCAGAGCATCCCTCTCCTAGTAACTGGACCACAGAAACTCGTACTGGGGCTGAGTCACTGTGCCAGATTACTGCAGCCTCTTCCGACCCACTTATTTTCCTGTCAGTTTGTATCATGTTTATAGAAGATCTTTCGCTCGTGCTGTTTATTCATTAAGAGCTATTTTATCTTTTTGGGGGGCAAACAGAGTCTGCTTTTAGGTTTTGGTGCTGCAGCTTGAGATTCCAAAAGAGAAAAGAATAATACATGCTTATGTGATATCTCCAAGCATACAGAGGGTTTCTCATAATAAGCCATCAAGAAACAGAAAAACAGAATTGCAGACAGTGTTAGGAATATATGAAAGCACATTGAGAATTCATCCCTAGTTCAATGCTATCGCAATTACTGTAGGGATGGATTTGGGCTCCTAATAAGAGAAATGTTACATCATCCTCATAACTCACATGTTTAAGATTACTGGGCAGACATTTAAAGCTCAGCCCTAGGGGAAAAACTGACTTATTGTAACTGCTGCTGGCTTTACTGCTGTGTTTTCTACAACATTGAAATGATTTCACAGGGACTGGCAGGAATGTGCTATTCCAGAGTTCAGCAAAGGTTGTTTGTATATGGCAAATTTTATGCAAATATCTCAGGCAGCTTTGCAGGTAACTTACACAGACCTGAAGAGTGTCCTTTCAGTACCCTATGCCATGCTGTATCTACAGGGAAAAAGCCATTGCATTCTGCACAGGCCAACAACCTGACTGTGCTGCTCTCCTGCAAGGAAAGCACCAAGTGCACAGGGAAGCATAACAGTGCTCTTAAATAAGCTGGACAATAAGTCTAACTTCTGTTGCCTGTCTTGCACTCTGGTAGATTTGACTTACAGCACAGAGTGCTGAAGAATTAGGCTCAGCGTGTTTCTCCAGCTTCTCTGTAGAAG
This sequence comes from Psilopsiagon aymara, assembly GCA_024733675.1. Taxonomy (NCBI): domain Eukaryota; kingdom Metazoa; phylum Chordata; class Aves; order Psittaciformes; family Psittacidae; genus Psilopsiagon; species Psilopsiagon aymara. Next base: position 4,491 of record JANRGW010013401.1, read on the forward strand.
GTTAAGGGACCCAAAGGAGTTTTGTTTTCTCTACTCTATAGATTACTGCTCTCTTTAAGATTCCCAAAAGCTCTGTTTACTTCCTAAAGAGGCCTGATAGTAATACAAATATACTCAGTCAAGCCCTGCTGATAATCCAGCTTTCAAATGAGAAATCCACTGGGATTTGATTATGCTTCATTTTTTTTTTTCCCTCCCAGAAGCAGTATTAACGTTTCCTAGGCTTCCTGTACTGCTGACATCCAAGCACCAGGACATAAGGGGAAAAGGAAGGGGAGGGCCATAGTAGTAGTACAGACTGAACAGCATCCAAGAGCTTTCTTTCCCAAGAGCTCCTCTTCTTCCCTTTTGTTTGATGGCAGCAACGTGACTCTTGCTCAGGACAAGAAGACTGCCCTATGTTCAGTATTATTTACTAGCAGATGTGTGATGTGCTTTATAGGTACAAGCAACTACACCTCCTGCTGTCATTAGGTCGGGTAGATGAAGCCTTCACATGGTTGTTATGAAGCCTTCACATGTTGTTCACATGGTACAGATGGTAGGTTTAGTCTTTATCCATCATCAGAATGCACTAGCCAACAGAGCTGGGACTCTGGAGAGATCATCTGGTTTATGACTTTTGGAATTCAGATTATCACAGAGCTGTTACAGCCCTCAAGTGCTTGGCCACTTCTCTCCTGTGAGTTACAAGGCAGGAACAAAGTTGAACAAGTAACAAGGGCTCTCAAAAAAGAAGTGCTAAGAATATACATGGAGAGTGCTAGCTGTGTACTCAGCAGTCAGATTTTAAAAAAGCCACAATAATGGGAGGAATTACAACTACAATTGAAATATGAGGCCAGTACCTTTGCCACAAATTGAGCATAGGGACTGTAGGGACAACTGAATATCAGTGATTTGGCTTACTTGGAACATACTGCCAATGACATTTTAAATTCCTGAAAATTCTGAGAGAAGAGCAGTGGCGTTGGCTTTGGGGAGGTCTTTGAGGAGGGCAGGCAGCCAAGCTGATAAGAGTGAAGTATTATAATTGGCATCTTTCAGATCTTCCCAGATTGAATTCCAGTCTACCCAGTACAGAAAAAAGTATCCTCACTCTGTATGTCACAGAGACAGCTTTTGTAGAAACTCACTGTTCTCTTCACTAGTTGAGGATCTGGCCCCTAAACATCATTTGAATACAGCAGCTCAATATTGCACGTTTCTCACCAAGAAACTGTCATCTTTGTTAACCACAGTAATTTCCCTCAAATGTCTTAACAGTCATTATATTAATATGACACCCAAACTGCATGAACATTGAACAGATAAGGAGCTGTAAGGCTTGCTGACATCCCAGCATGTTTTGAATACTGATTCTCCTGAGGGATGGTGTTTAAGATTCTTAATTGATAAAAGTAATTTCAGTACCATTTAGCATGATGGATCTCAAGAGTAAAACTGGCTTTGCTTCTGCTCAGCATAAATAATATGGGGAGCCCAAGAATAATCATCAGTATAAATGTCTCTGCCTCCAGATGCCCTAACACATACAGCAGTGAGCCTTGGACTAGCCCTGGAGGCTATCATGCCAATCTTCCAAGTGAAAGTAAGACTTACAAGACAGATGAATGGTGAGAGAGACGATCCACAGCTGAGGTGACAATGGCACCTAAACAAGAAAAAGAGGTCAGCAATAAAGCTTATTATCAGAGATATTTCACTGTCATATTTTGGGAAGAGAAAGCAAAAGGGCAGCAGGAATAGCTGTCATAGCACAGTGAAAGTATCAGGACAGACAAGATGGAGTTAACCAAAGCAGCAAATAATAAAAGGATCAACATGTTTTAATAACATGAGCAAAGCAGCTGAAGGACAGATAGCTCCCTGCAGAGACCTGTGCTCCATGCACAAGCAGCAGGAAGAATAAAAGCTCTTGTGTTGTGATTAAAACCTTGTTTGTGCCAGAAATACCTTTTTTTTCCATTCCTCAATTCACTTATTTGACTGCATTATCCTTTGTGTGCTCGCTCTCACATATATAAATCCCTCAGGTTTCCTCTCTTGAAATACCACTGTAACAACCTATGTTCTGAAAGCACTTCAGCTTACCTTTGGTGCTTAGGCAATAGGCAATCCACCCTTCAGGCTCAGGATTACGAAGCAAGAACTTAGATCTGTGGGCAAGGATAGCGGTGGTGACATGAGTTGGAGAATGCTGAATCAGTCACAAAGGCTGTTTCTTGTATTCTTCAGGGCATAACTTCAAAATGGAAGCCCTTGATGCTTCCCTTGAAACCAGCACCTGAGCCTTGGCTGCCAGCGTGGCCAGGGCACTAAAATAAAACGTTTGTCAGGAGGCTAATGCTGAAGTTTGTTACCTGCCAGGGAATAATTCAGTATAGGAGCTCTCAGGAAAAGTACCAATTTCAGTAAGAACTAAAGGTGCAGTTTCTGCTAATGTCAGATTTATTTTTTCTTTAGATGTCTTCTGTGTCTTCACATTAATGGACTTTCTGCACACATCAAGAATGTGAATCATTCACGTCAGCCATGGAAGACATTCACCTAAGGCACAAGACCTCAAAATAGTTAGATGCCAAATTATAACAGTTTCTAGATTTTTGGTATCAGGGCTAAATTATTAGTAAGATCACAAAGGAAGTTGGAAGTGGAATATAAATCATGTCTTGAATTAATAACTCCCCAGAACCTTTCCACCTATTACTGGTTGGTCAGCTAATTTTCTATCTGTTGAAATTGGTGAATGAACAGTATCAGTGTCCCAAGGTTAAACCTCTGCATTTCCAGCTGATGCACAGGTCCCAGCAAGGGAGAATACTCAGATGAGATCTGGACTATCGCATCAACACAGGATGGAGTTTGCACGTGTCTGACCATGCTTTTCTCTTTCTGCAGGATGGATGACATCCAGCTGTGTAAAGACATTATGAACCTTAAGAGCGAGCTGCAGAATTTGGTAGCAATCCCAGGTAATGGCTATTTCCCAACCCAATATTAGGATAATGCTTGGGTGATGCACAGGAGGTGATGGTGTCAGGAACATACCTCTGCCCCTAACAATCAGAAATGTACCCCCAAGGTTGAGTTTCATATCTCTCTCCTCCCATCCATGTATCTGTTTCCTATTTCCCATTTTTAATCTCCTGGTCTGCAAATTTCTTTTCGTGTTGTATTTCACTTCTGCCTTGAAACCTGCAGCAACCCTGCAATGTCACTCAAGGTGCACATTCCTTGTACTCCCTTGGCAATCTCAAGGGAAACAAGCGTCATAGAAATTGTCAGGTAGAAAAGAGACAGCAGTGACAGAAAAGGCAGAAAGGAAAGGGATTTATAACCACCACTGTGAATGTGATTGATTTTTTTTTCTCTAGATACACCAATTCATTGTCACACCTGTAGTTAAACCTACCATCTAGAATAAAGTAAAAGGTTTCTACAAAAAGCAAGGGCGAGTCTTTGCATTTTACCTTAATTCTGTGCAAATTCACTGTTGTAGACAGTTTTGCAGTCTTTAACTCCAATCTCCTGCTGAAATCATTGAAGAATTTTCACTGCAGCTTTGCTGTTCTAGATCATCCACAACAATCCTACTCTGTTCAAGAAAAGTACAGACAGATCCTGCAGAGCATTCAGGAGCTGCAGTGAGCCATTTACAGTAGATCATAGAGAACTCTCACAGAGATATTACTGCATGCCCTCTAGCACTTTAAGAATAACTTGCTGCTGCCTAACTATTAAGGATAAGTTTTGATTGTCCTTTGGTTATCTCATTTCTTCTCCCACGTTTTATTCTGCAACTTTGAAAGACAACTTTCTCCCCAGAAAGCAGAAGGTTGCTCATGAACTGGGAAACGGGGCTACCCTGAGGCCATGTTCTTAGTTGTATAAGAACCTTTTCCACTTTTATTTGCACTCAACAGAAGTGGATTAAAAATTTCTTTTTGTTTCATTATACTTCTTAGTTACTTACAGGTCACATTTTAAGTGTTGGTACATTACGGGCTTAAATGGTATTGGGAAGGATTATGAATCCTAGAAAATATCTATGAATGATTCTCCTTGCCTCTTCTAGTCTGAAGCTTTCCTGCCCACATTTTTAACTAACAGTTAAGGTTGATCACAAAGTCTTAAGCAGAGATCCAGAGAGCAGTTTCTCCTTAGCGCAATTCAGGATGCATATATTTGGCAGGCAGTTTCCTGAAGGATATTATGGGAAAACACATCTCAGTCTGGGAGGAGGATGGATTGAAAGGAAATAGGAAGTGGCTTCTACCTTCTGCAGTGAGAGGAGGAGATGCCTTGCTCCATAGACACAAGAGCCAAAGCAAAAAAAAAAAAAGCAATGATTTCAAAGCATTCTTTCACCCCTACTGCAAATTCAAATTAGTCACAGGAGTTCTCTATAGGAAACAAAGCCAAAGTCTTGAAATCTTTGCAGCAGTCAATAACCTTCCTTTATAATTTCTAAAAGATAAAGCACAGACAATACATGCCAGCTGTATATTGTATTACAATTATTTCCTCTGCTACTGGCAGACCATAACTTAAAATTGTACAAGGAATATGACGGATTGAGACTTACAGGATTTGTCTTGAAAATATATTCAAGGTGCGTTTATCTAAAGGAATGGATTTATTGCAGAAGTTCCCAGCAATAAGCATCCTGAAGCCCATGATGCAAAACTAAGCTGTATGAAACAATTCTTTTCAAGTACCTGATTTAGATAGCTCTTCAAAATGTAAGTTCAATCAGCAGTTCAATATAGCTCAGATGCATCAGACTCCAGGCAGCTTGCCCTTCTTCCCACAACTCTTAATGTACTTAATTTTATGGTTCTCTAAACAGAGTTCTACTGCTCAAAACCAGAATTCTTGATTTAATGCAGTGTCTTCACAGCTAATCAAAATTTTTGGCTTTTTGAGGAAATATGTGGGTTAGGATTTGCCTCAGGCTTTCTCATCTCTACTCCACTTCCTAGGTTTGAAGATTTCTGTCTTAACTACATTTGCTTTATAACCTTAAACTACAGCTCTGTAATCCCCAACATTCATGAGTGTTAGTTTGTGACAGGCACATCTTTTATGTCACAAAAATCAGTGTTTATAGACAACCTAGTCATTAGACTGGCCAGTTAATAATGGCATATATATTACTCAGATTTTTGACACATGGGGAAAATAAACACTTTGCATTTATTTTTCCACATTTTACAATTGATGTTTTTCATGTGCATTTGTTGCTCACCTGCCTTACCAGAGTAGGAAAAAAAGTGTTGTAGTCAACAGCCAAAGCTATCATGAAGTAGAGAGAAATGGTTCCTTTTGGTATGATCTCATTTCCCCTGAGGTCAAACAGTTTGTACCATGGATTTTAATGAAGCATCCTAGACTGTTTTTTCACCAAAGCTCCCTAAAAAATTCCAAGCAGTGTTTTGCAGAGAAATTTAATATTAAAAGGAGGCTTGGCGAGCCCCACAGTCTCCAGACCATTAAGCTGCTCAAACAAAAGAGAAGCAAGAAGAGAGCAAAGAGGCAGTGACCAGAACTTGCTGGGGTTTTGGTGACTCAAGTCTGAAGAACCATTGACTTCAATCACCAACTCATTCTTAGACTCCTTCAATGTCCACCCTCCCACTCTGCTCCCTAGAATCTAAAGTAATAGTCTCTTTTCTCTGCTTTTGACCAGAAAAAAAAAAAACTAAGATGGACAAACAAAGGGAGGATGAACTGATTCAGAAGATCCACAGACTGGTACAAAAAAGAGACTTTCTTGTAGATGATGCAGAGGTGGAGAGATTACGGTAAGAACTAAAAGCACCTGAATTTACAGAGGTTTCATAAGTCTGGTACTATACTGGGGTGACAAAATTTACATTGACATTAATGTGAGAAAACTGGTCCTTTAAAACAACGTACCAAGTCAAAAGCCTCCTCCTAGTTCCACAGGAAAAACATTGAAACCAGAATTACTCCACTTCTGTGGCTCTTTAATCACGAGATGACTGAATCATTAATGGGATAGAGCAGGGCTTGGTCTCACTTTCCTACCAGGTGTCTGGGCATTACCATTAAAGAGAGAAGGATTTTTGCTGCTACCAGAGGGTCTTCTTGCCATGAGTAGACATGAAATAGAATTTTACAAGGGGCGTATCTGTAGACAGCTAAAATTTGCCTTTTTCTGTTTTTAAACAAATTATTAATGTGTTCAGTTTTTATTATTATTATGGTCACCCTGCAAGTGATGATAAGCCCCCCCGAGAATGCAGTCGCTAACACGTCTACCTGACCTGAAGTTCAGAATGATTTCATCTCAGTGTCTTAGCCTAAAGTTGCTAAGAAACCTGTGATCTTCCTCAAAAGTTAATTTCCAGCTGTTGCACTGAGATCCTACTCTACAATCGTATTTTTGCTATTACTTTCCTGCCTCTTTCTACAGTAAAGATTCAAGGCTCATCAATCCATTTATCCTAAACAACAGTATCTCTTCCCACACATTTAAATTCTAAGCAAGCAAGGGACAGAAGAGAAGAAAGCTTGCCAGAGTCCTGTAGCTGATCAAAGAGAGCTGGCCAAAGCTGGCAGCTGTCAAGAAGCCTGAGCTAGTAATATAATCCAGAGTTCTCAACTGCTAGTCTGATGTGCAAATCAGAGAAATGGCAGCAGCAGCCAGACAATGCGGAAGCCTAATTGTAGAGCTGCTGAGAATGTATTGCTATGCACTATGCAGATGCAAATACATTAATGTCAGCTCTCATTTGGAGAAAAAACGGAGGCTTTTCTTTAAAACTCTTGTTAATAGAAACCTCGTTTTCCTCTAAACTGAGGTGTTCAATCAGTGCACGCAATGGTGAAGTGACAAAATAGCCAAGAAACTAATATGGAAATACCCTCAATAGATAAGGTTAGCAATGCCATCTTTTTATTTTGGGTCTAATGCTGTCAGCTTCAGGCAAACAGAAATATATGCTAACAGCAGAAGACCGTAAGATCCAGCCTTTAAAAATAAGAACTATAATCACAGCAATATATATCCTCTGCTCCGCTTTGTAGAGGAAGTATGAAGCACTTGTGAGGCCAGCTTAAAATAGGTGATACATTATGGTTTAAATCCACTGAGTAGGGAGTATAATGAATCCAACAGTATCAAGAGACAAGAATCTTGGTGAAAATTCTTCATTCTACAAGAAGTTTGTTACCCTTTTTGTTTAGGCAAATATTTTGCTCTTTAAAATAAGCAGAAAAAGTAAGAGTTTCGAAAAAGGGCAAAATAAATTTTTAACTAGGGATTTGATCCTAGCTACTGTAGCTTTTATGGCTGCCATTTATGGAGAAAACATTGTTATTTGTGACATTTATTTTTCTTTTTTCCAGAGAGAAAGAAGAAGACAGAGAGATGGCTGAATTCCTTCGCACCAAGTTAAAACCCATAGACAAAGCTACACAATCTCCTACTAGTGAGTTCCTAAGCATTATGAAAAACAACAGTAGGAAAACCATTTTAAAATGGCTTTGTATGTTTTAAATATGCAAAGTACATTTGAATGCTGACTGCCACAACCTGCTGTTGTAAAGCAAGTAGATTCATTTTTCCAATTTTTTTTCCCATCTGGTTCTGCAGAAATAGATGGGGAGAAAAAAACCTCTTCAGATAAAACACTAGGATATCTGAAGCAAAGATTACCCATTTACAACAGGCAAGATGAAAACTAGAGAAAAGACTGCAAACTTCCACAGCTTCCCCCAATTTCTTACGTTTACCAGAATAAATAGGCTTTTCAGTCACCTGAGCACAAATTTATGGAACTGCAAACACATTTCTCAGAAACTAAGCAGATTGTATGATCCCTTGGAAGCTTTTAGCTGCGACTTTTAAACAATCATAGCCACAGCATGAGTTCTAAAAGTTAACAGGTTCTGACCTGTCATAAACTGAGCTCTTAAGCAGGGAGACAGTCAAGTGCAAGTGGTGCCCTTCTTAGTGGATTTGGTCCATCAGCTGAAGAGATTTGTATCCAAACACACTGCCATTTGCACAGATGATGCTCTTGAAGAGTTTCTAGAGAGATGTGGAAAGAAGTTCAAATACCAGGTTGATAAAGACATTTTAAGATGCTTCACTAACTGTTTATACCCTATTTAGTACGAGGGAGCGTATCTCATCTCCCTTGTTAATTTCCTTATGTTGCTGCTTTTAAATACAATGTTAAAGATTCTTTTCATCCTTAAAACTTAAAGCCTACCTTTATCTTGCTCTCTTAATTACAGAATCCAAGGTGATGAAAGAATAAATTTTAGCAATATTTTTGTTTAATTTCTTAGTTGTTGGGGTTTAAGCATAGTAAAATGACTTTCTGTGGAAGGACCTATTACCTGACTCTAAGGCTGTGAAAAGGGACCCCTGGATTGAACAAGGAGCAAGAAGTTTACCCCCCACACTGAGATATCTGGATTCTTCAGCCAGTTGGATTCCACATACCAGCTTGGTTACTATCAAGTGTTAGAAGTATTGTTCTAACAAGTTAAGATATTTGGGGAAGAGGGGGTTTTGGGTGTAGAGGGCAGGAAAGGCTTGCATTGTTTAAGCGAGAAGTAGGAAGAAAGAGTTTGACCAGCTCTTGGTTTTAATGGTGTCTTGTTTTGAACATTGCAGGTAGCCCAGCAGAAAAGAAGGCAGAACCTCCTCCAAGCAAGCCCACCATTGCCAAGGCAGGATTGGCTATTATTAAAGATTGTTGTGGGGCCACACAATGCAACATCATGTAGCTCTAGGCTTTCTACCATGTTTGTCTTTTTAAATGTTTTCATTGAATGAAACTGTGTAGAGTGAGGGGAACTATCAGCATCCTGCTAACAGAATCAAGAGCAACTGGTACAACAGTTAGGTATGGAATGTACAATGGCAGGTTCTTCACTGTTGCATGGATCACTCAACACGCATGCCTAAAAACAAAAGAAATATATATAGTGGCTGTCCAGTGACCAGAAAAGATCTGTAGTAGAGTCAACAAAAACACCCCACTGATAGAAGTGAATGGAAAGAGGGTATATTTCATCCAGTAAGGTGTAAAATGGCAATTTTAATAGGTCAACACTTGGTAAGAATGTTGTACACTTTTCCCCTTGTCAAACAGCACTCAAAAATTGCTGAAGTATCCATTTTGGCTACTTTTCAAAACAAAAGCCACAGTAGTATATACTGTGTATAGCGCAACTGATAGATGAAGCAATTTCAGGGTAACTGATGTTGCATACAGAATCTTCAACTACTTTGCTGTGGATTTTCACTTCAAATTCTTTAGAAAGAATAAGAATCAGTGACAAGGATGTTGCAAGTAGAGAAAGATTTTTATATCCCATATGATTCCTGAATTACTCAAGTCAGATTAATATTGCTTACACCAAAAATAAATCTGATGAAGCTTTAACAAGCAGAGCTACAGTAACTGCAAATAGATGTAGTCCAGAGTTGTATCATTTCTCTTTTAGATTTGCACCTCACATGGAGTCATAGAAATATTTACCCAGAGAGTTTTGTCTGCTATTAGAAGTTACATGCAGTACAACATTGTGCATCACTGGTAGGTTGCTGGGAGGAGAGTGGAAGACAAACAATTTAATATTTAAACAACGCTTAAAACAACTATTAATTGCATATGTCATGACCACAAGAAATATAAACTTTCAAGCATAGGAGAACAGTAGTCACCCAAGACAAATCACAAATACAGAATTTGTGATATTTTTGGTACAGAGATCACATTCTACACAAAATGGGTTTTAAATGAAGGGAAATACAGAAAGACTTACCTGTGTTTCACTACTAAATGTGTTTCTGGTCTCTATGCAGATTAAGCCTTGTGGAATCTAATATATTAGCTGTCAGTAGCTGGTTTGTCTGTGTGATGGTACTTCATATAAGTGTACTGTGATAGGTGTAAATAGTAAAATAAATGTACATGGATCTAATGTGAAAATCTCAGGCTTAGAAATACCAGATAGCAAAAAGTTCCTAAAATAATGTTCTTCAAGAGGAACTTCTGTTTTTTGAAGCCAGCTAAGTGACATCTGCACTTCTTTATGGAAAGGAGCCACAGCTATAGGAAAGGGAAAAAAATTAACAGCAGTTACCCAAAAAGGCTAAACAGTAATATTTTTTTTTTTTTAAAAAAGAGGAAGTATCCTTAAATTCAAGAAGATAGACATAATCTAAAGTAACCCAGACTATTCTTGTACAAATAAAACCTAATCTCTAGCATCAAGACTGATGCAATGAAAAAGATTTGCATTTCCAGAATAATTTGTTTCAGTATTGCAGACTCACTTGAGACAAAGAACCTGTGTCACTAAGTTCCTCAAGGTTTAAGGATCAAGGAAGAAAAAAGCCACGAAAGGATTCCACTAAGCCATGACACACTTGTACGTACTTTGAAAAAAGCCATGGGAAAAAGGACATCACATACCCAAAAGCTGAACAGTCATATATAGTTATTGCATCTCTGTTAATACATGCATCACCACATTAAGCTCTGTAGCTGTTAATAGCTATTGTATCTGGTATGGGTGGGACTCTCTACAGCACCTGTGTACATTAACAGTTATGGAGAAAACTGCTTTTGAGGGAGAGTACACACTGGAGGGGAAGAAACACCCACTGGCTTCTGGAAAATTCAGCCTCTTGGATTTGCTGGTACCCAATTAAGACATCAGGAATTACCACTATCCTAAGACAAGAGGCAGATGTTCAATGCCATTAAGAAAGGCAAGTGGAAGTTCGGAAAAAAACTTTAGTGAAACACCAAACTTCAAGCTTTAGGATCAACTGTTACAACCAAGTATTGAGAATGCAAGTAAGTAAAGGGTCCTGAAGAACTTGGCACGCAGTTTTGTAAGGCAAGAGGTGACTTACACACATAAGTGTTTAAACTGGGCTGTGCTGATGACTGAGGTGATCCCTGCATGCTGCACAGAATCTGTTCCTTTGGGAAGAAAAATCAGTAGAATGTAGGTTTGCATGAAAAAACTTTTACAGGAAACAGAGATAGTAATTTCTGGGATGCAACACTCATGACTAGGCTACAGAACTCCCTTTCAATTAAAATGAAGAAGAAAGTACAGCAAGTATGAATATGTAATATTCATATCCAAGTTAGCACTGGTAGCCAGTGCCCCAGAACGACCTACCTAGAGCAGTATTAGTGAGAGTGAACTTCATTTTCAGAAGTTCTAGCGTGGCTCAGCTGAAGGGTTTTCTTCATGTGAGTTTGTTTTGCTTTTAATTAGCAAATGATTCAGTTCTGTTTCTATTGGGTGGGTTTGAACAGCTTGCCTGCAGTGCAGCAGTGGTTCCTTTAGAAGGGGCTTAGTGATGCCACTTAGCAATAAAGTCCTGGATTTTTTCAGACTGTGTCAGCTGTGTTCAGCAGTGGCTTAGTGTTGTCCATCCAGAACACAACAGAGCTCTAATGGCTTACTTTTGTATATAACTGTTGTAATTGAACAAATTAAACTTAGGAAGGAACTATGTGTGTTTGAATCTTGGTTCTTGTTTTTAAGAGTCAGACTAAACCTGTGAGTACTCCCAAGAATAATGAAGGGCTTTGTAACTTCCATGATCCTATGAATATAGCACATTATTACAGCAATCCCCATATGTAAAATCAGCAGAAAGTATCAGACAAGGATCTTTAGGTAACTACATCAAGTAACTGGTATAATTTCAGAGCTGATTTTCACATACCTGTTCTTGTCTGCAAAGAAAGAGGGACATCACTTGACCCAAAATCTCTTCTGGGCATCCTGGCTGTTTATCACTTCAGGAAGAAGGCAAGGCATCAGAAAATGAAGAAAATATAAGGTGGATTTGACACACTGTTCCTATATGAACATGGCTATATTCAGGAAAGGATCCTGGTCTACTGAGAAAAACAAAGTGCTGAAGTGCTATTTGTACTAATCACTAATCCTACCAGCAAATGGTTCTCCTGTACCTTCCCCATGGCCTACTGAATCTCTTCAGCAAAGTTAAACATATTTCCAAATAAACTAAGCTGCTGTGTTATACCAAGTATATGTTTCTTCCTGTTACTGAATGAAATAAGTGGTTATGGAGTAGAGTGGGATGCACTTAAAGTGCTGCTGTGCTTTTCAAAAATAACAGGATTATTGTTCTGCAAGAAAGGAATCATTTGGTGAGTTAGTGATGCCACTGAAATGCAGCTGAAAGGATTTTGCCTCACTGAAAAAAAACCCCAACAGTTTCTCCAGCTCCACAAACCACCAAAAACCCCAATCCCATTACACTTCTAGGTGAGTTTGAAACCTCACTACATACAGCCCAGAGCACTGCACAGGTTAGAAGATGGTTTTCAGCCCTAGATAGAGGAGATAAAGCTCCCAACATATTTGAGTATCAAAACCATTGCCAGGGCAGAAGGGTGTAACAGCAGTTGAAAAAAAATAATACCCAGCACTGCCTGATCTGCTCACCAGAGTGGGTTTACACATACATGTAGGGTGCTCTGGAGATCTCAGTGACCAGAGACTAAGTGGGAATGAGATGTAATCAACTGCAATCAAGTGCATTGAGGTGTGGATCTCATGTTGCTGCTTTGCTCTCACTGCCCTGACCGTTGTCCTGTGGGAAGCAACACAATGAAATCAAAGCTTATATTAACTAAATTATGATGTTGAGAGTCAACTAAGGAATATCTATCAGCAATTGTATTATATCATCTGAACAAGACTGCAGGCTACAATATGGGACTGCAAAAGGTAGCTAGGGCATGCTTCTGTCTTTGTGGCTGGTGACAATAAGTTGATGTATGCTTGAGGCTTTGTCACACTGTCTTCCTAACACAGGCATAAAAGCATGTTTTCATCTACAACTAAGCAGGTGGTTGGGAAGTTTTCCCAATATTCTGTTCAACTTGATCTGAAACCATGCCACTTGGAACTGTAACATTTACAGCAGACTGAAATCAACAACTTCAAATTACAAAGTTTTATGTAAAGGTGTTGAGAAATACACATATTCTACCCACATCCATACTCCCTGCCTATGAAGCAGTTAAAATCTTGACTGGCATTTCAGAGGCAACTCTGAAAGTAGTTTGACTACTGGCTACAAAACCAAGGAGATCTCAAGACTCCTTTTACAGTTTACAGTGATGTATATGCCTGGTTTTCTTAAATCCCAAGAGTTCCACTGATTGGACTTTCAACTCAGCCTAATGACTATATTTGAAATGCAGAAAAAAGTTGTGCTTCATACCACCGCTAGTACTGAAGCTTTTGTAAACACACTTACATCGCATTATTTTTTGCCTGTGCACCTTCAGGCCAGAAACCCCCTCTGATGAACTAGCTTTTGTTTCACTGGGTGATCAAAGCTGCTCTAATAAAATGCCATAAACACAAAAGCTCCTTAGTTACTCACAGCTCGGGAGACTGTCACTGTAATCTTATCTTCTGTAACTAGCACACAATAAACCTGAGTGACAAAGTCTTAAAACCCTCAATCAACTTACATTGAACAAATACAGGTCTATGGAGAAGTTATACCTGGGACACAAGATTATCTGATGAACTGCAACTACCACAGGCACTGTTGAATACACCCCTGAAGCACAAGATCACGGTTTCTCTATTAGCAAAATCAGAGACAAACCACAAGAAAGCAGCAGGGCAATCGTTACCTCAATTTACAACTGCTTATTTTAAAACTAAGTGTATCAACTAAATGAAAGATTCGGCTTCCTCCTGGTAGTCATGAATGTGACTACGGATTTGAAATTAAAATCATCCACTTGTTTCTCAGGCAAGTTCATGCTGTTAGATAGTGACTGATGCCCAAGACAACCCACACAAGTACATCTTCCCTGCAGGCAAACAAATGACAGATTCTTTCCTACAAACACTTTCCCTTTCAGGATCCAAGTAAGCCTATCTTGAGTAAGATTCTGCTGTCTCATTAATCGTGCTGCAGGAGCCTCTGTACCATGACCATACCCAACTGCAATGAAATTCTATTCAAGTTAGAAGTGTAATGTAGCAAGAAGTTTTAGCAGGAGATTTACGAGATCATTTATACATCTGCAGAAAGTTAAGAAGTAGAAATACAGGTCCTTAGAAAGCAATGGCAGAGTGCAGAGTCAAACTGAGGGTGGGTGATATTGACAACAGTGCAATCTGGAAGTGCCTCAAGACAGACAGTAATGGAGCTCACCCTGCATTCCTGTTGTCCTTTCCCACCCATCAACATACACACTTTGCACAGAACACCCAGAACCTTGTAACGCAGCTGCCGTAAGATTTCAGAGCTGGAACATTTCCAATGCCCAAAGTGATCACAGCAGCACTCACCTTCCGCACTCGAACACCTCAGTGACCAGGCCTTATCTCATGCTGCTCCCAGGCTGTTTGCTAAAGCTGCATGTTACAGACCTGCAGAGTCTATGGCAAAGGAAATCAAATAACTGCTGCCCTACTGAACATTCAGTTTTATGGCTTGGGCTTCTACCGAAAATTGCTTCAGGTATAACAGCAGAGTAGTTTAAGAACACTCAAAACCAGCAAAAATGACTCTAATTCCCTGTTTCTTGGAATCAATTATCTCATCCCACCTACACCAAAGTAGTCTTGGGGCTTTTTTGTTCTTAACCCCTAGTCTTCATCACACAATGTTTTCTGGCAAAATGGCCTTTTTATTACTTTTGAATCCAGTAACTGAAAGGCTAACTTGACTTGTGCCCACAGCATGACATACAACAGTGCTTGGACATCCATGCAACCGTCTGACCTGCCAGAATGCCTGAGGCTTTTATCACATCCTGTACCCCAGCATCACAGAGTAAGGCTGTAGGTAAGTCTGCTCAGCACTACCGTATGCACCATATACCAAGTAGAACAGCATCTGGCAGTAACACAGGTTCCAAATCTCAATGTGAAATGAATGTCAACTCAAGGTAAGTCTGCAATAGCTGATGTTCCTCACCTGAATTAGTATAAAGTTACTTCTGACACAACGTCATAGCTCACAAATCACTTTGCTTTTGAGCTGGCAAAGGCTGCTCTACAGCCTCCTTAGACAGGCATACAAGGCTGGATTATAATCACTCCAAAGCCTTGTTTGGCACCGGTATATTGTAAAGGAAATACTTCGAAGGCTTTCACTTTAGGACTGTAAAGCTCAGCAGATTTTAGTTTCCAAAGGGATCACCTGTACCTCCTGAGGAGTCATAGGAACACTCCGGTTTTTACCATTTGCCTTGGGAGTAAGAACTGTCCCTTCTAACACAAAATACAGAGCTAAGCACCAAAAGTGTAAGTCAGGTATTTTTATGCCTTGTCTGTACCTGCAGAGGCCATCCCTAAAAGCAGAAAGATCTTAGTGCAGGCACATCTCGCTCAACTTTTCAAGTGGCAAACTACCTTAGTGAGGGCAAGGAATGCCTGTATCTGCCATCTTGCTACAGCACCATTCTACTTCCTTGCAGGCATTACCTATGCTTTGGACAAAGCCCAGATTATCTTAAAGACCCGCAGTATATGGATCCTTCAAGATGCTGACCACAAGCTTTTAGAAATACCATTTTCAGGAAGTTTTCCTATTCTTCCCCTAATCCATTTACGACTATTTCATGCTCTCTCCTCCAAAAGCACCTTGGAAATTTCCATATATTTGTCACATTCCACCCACACATTCCACTCCCACACCTTTAAAAAACCTCTCAAAATACGAAAGAATCTCTGGTTACAGGACTATAACATGAACTGTTCCTCTCCCTCCCTTTGCGTAACTTGATTGCTTTTCTCCAAATTCCCTTCACGTATTAAACGTCTATCCTATTCTGCAGGTAAAATTAATTTGTTTACCTGCAGTCTAACCAGGTGCTTTGGTGTCACTGCATAATATCTGTGCTATCCTCTCTATTTCAAGCCTGTTGGTAACAACCTTCAGTCATCACTTAAGAATCTGGTCGTAATACATTTGAGATACCTTCAAACGCACTTTAAACTCTCCCTTTCAGTGCAATCAGCATGGTCAAGTTTCTTCTGTCAAGCCTGTCACTATACTGTTTAAACACTTAGGAAAAACAAATGCAAAACTGTCAGTGGCTATTAGCAAAAAAAAAAAAAACAAACCCAAACGAAATCCCTTTCTTAGCCAGCTATTCTAGACACAAGGCAGCTGAGGGTGAGAAGGGACTACCGGAGCATATAAGGAAGGTCTTAAAACTGATTTATCTTGGAGAAGCCTTTTTTACTGTACAGAAAATGCTCATAATACCTTGAAGGGGCATCTCAAATTCCCTGTCAAATGGCACTCACTAAATCAATCTGTTTCCTGTAGCATACATATAGCACTATGAACCATTTTAATAGCCACCTAATTTAATGCTTTTTTTCTGATTTTCTGCATCAATGTAATATCAAACATAAACCAGTCACGACAAGAAGGAATACTACATTAGAAGCAATGCATGCTGGAAAAGTATCACACAATGTTTTGGGTAGGAAGGGACCTTAGAGATCATCTAGAGACATTGTACCTTGTTCTCCGAACACAGCTGAACTGTGGGAAAACATCAAAGTTCTCTAGGAATGCCAATTGTTCCACAGCACACATTCACTGTAAGATATCACACTATACATTAATAAAATGCTGACTGTAAAGTACCTCAGCATCTGACTTTCTATTGCCACACAGACTGAACAGGTAACAAGGTCAAGCTCTGAATGTGAAGTCGCTTAAAGGTTTTCAAACTCAAGTTCTCAAATGCACAAGGGATTCAATATTTAAATAGCAAAAAGGGTTAGCTGCAAAGACACTTAACACATTTCAAGTGTTAGAAACAGGAAATTAAGTGACAAGATTAAAAGGAAGGGTACTCCCAGACTGGCAAGCAGGCTTCCTAACACTTAGTTTTCAGTTGCTTGCTTTCTGTAAACAGCTATCTAAGCAAAGCAAAGCTAGGCCCTGTTTTTTTCCTCTAAGCAATCAGTATTTCTTTCCCTGCCGAAATCCTAAGACTGTCTAAAATACAGAAAGCAATCTGCCCTTTCTTTGTGGCCGAAGTCCTCAGCCTATTCTATATAACGAATGCTCCCTTTTCTTTTATCATACCCAAAAGCTTTCCTTTGACCAAGGGAAATGCCTTTTATCAGCTCCCCTGTTCAGAAACTTCAAAGGTTAAGAAACAGCCTGATGCGCTCTCTTCTTAGTCTATCATGCTTCCTATCAGGATTATTCCATATTACACCTGAAATGCCAGCTAAGTACATGACTTCCCTAATGCCCTGCTCTGGCATTACACTCAAGTCTCTCCCTCCTGCTATTTTTAATTACTGTCAATAGAAATAAGAGTTAAACCATAGTTCACCATGTAATTACACTCTATCCTGTTATATTATGGCAGACTAAACATGCTGTACTGAGAAGAAAAAAAAAATCCAGTTGTTTCCATCATGACTTTAGACTTCTAATTTAAACAAGGGTTTAACATGAAATGAGAATGAAAGAAGTGGGAGCATTTGCAGCAGCTAAAAACATTTAAAAAGAAAGAAAAAAATAATCAAACTCACCCTTAAAAGGTGATCACACACCAGCTGCTATGAAGGATTTTACTCATGCATGCTTAAAACATTCAGAATTACTGAAAGAATGAAACTACAGAGTGATGATTATATGGTTTGTGGTGTTGCTTGGTATTTATTTCACTACTTATGGAGAGTTTTCTGTTAAATAAGCTTAGGTAGTTACTTTAAAACTGTTTACTGAACAAGCAAGTACTCTGCAAGGTCAAGCAAACTCCTACCTGCGGCAGGCCTGACATTTACTCTAGCAGACTGTTCCACTTAACAGTTCCATTAAGTGAGAATATGTAGTAAGACCACAAAAAGAGAAAGTCAGGAGCAGCTCATCAGCTCTTTACTTTTGTCCATAAAGCTGTTAGATAAGGGAACAGTCCAATTTAGTTGCAGATTGTTTTAATTACTCTGAAATGAAATTTAAAGCACTGTAGTGAAGCTGCAAAAGAAACCTGCCTGCCAGACTTACTCCTGGAAAATTACTACCTTCAGTAAGGTGGAAAACAAGGCTAACTTAGAAGTGATTTGTTAACTTTATTGCACAGTTACACTCCATATGACATTATTCACATTGATTTTTACATTTCAAAGTGAAACTAGAACTTGAGAGGAACATCTCACTTCAAACCTGTTTCATTTACACCCCCTTTCTCCATTGCTCTTTTTAGTCTGATAAATAGCACAGTTTCTTTCTAAAGTAAACCCTAAGCATTATGTTGCATGAACAGATACTGAGTACATCTGCTAGAAGCTGAACTGCAAAAATTGGTCTTTACTAAATCCCAAATTTTAGCTCTCTGCTCTGTCTGGGTAATTAAACTCAATGTGACACAGCAAGTTAAGGATTGTAAGACAAGTTTTTTTGGCAGGTCGCTAGACAAGGACAAGAGTTATGCTTGCTTGAAAATTTTATTGACACAACTGTTTGGTCCCAACACATGAAACAGCACTTGAGCCACAAAAGAAAGTGTTCAAACAAAGTAGACAGCTAAGAAAAGAAATCTTTTTTCTCTCTCCCATTCCAAGAAAAAGATAGTGCATAAGTTGAGGGCTTCAGTGACTTTTTTCAAACAGACATGAATCTGAAGTAGTACATTTCAGTGTTAAATTAAAGAATTTCATGGTTGTAATGCTTTTAAATCTAAGTCACATCATTCATTTAACCCTTTGGGTAAAAAAATATACTGCAATTCAATTAGCTATTTTGTTACACTATGAACACAACTCTCAAAAGTATTATTCTATTACTTCCAAACAGCAATTTCATCAGAATCACACGTGAATCCAGAAGAGTTATGCTGACCTCCATTAAACTGTATAACCACCACACTCACTCTGACAAATACCATATTTTCCTCCAAAGCAAAAGGTTTTCTTTAGAATTTCAGATGACTTGTAGCTGCATGTCATGAAAATGTAATTTCAGGTTGGTCTTTTCTCCAGTGCATGCTCTTCTGAAACAAAGATCTAGACTGATCAGTGTTAACCTTATCAAACTTAGAGTGAAAGCAGATGTTGTTGCATTTGACTCATTCAAAAAAAGTCAAAAAAAGCTTACTTCTCAATTTCTCTTTCTATAGCACTATGTCTGTAGAGGTTTATTAAAGGACTCAAAATACTGTGCCATAATGCTCAGAAAAACTTTCAAGTGTTTCTCTGCATTCACAATGGCTATAAGTTCACTACTGATAATACTTGGCTAAGTTTAAAAGATTTTATAACAAAATCTGACTACTAAAATTCTGTCTATAGCCATTATTCAGTGGTATTTCTTGTTGCTGGCTGAGAAGTTAGAGCCCATGTTCCATCTCTTGGATATTACAATAGAATCCACCTAAACCAATATTCAGTTGGCCAGCGGAAAGCCTCTAGTATAGGTTATTTCAATACTACAAGCAATTTATTTGCTGTCCGGCAAATACAACCCCATTGTAAATGCCATTGTTACCCAGAATGGGTATAAAGTCTCATACACTGGATATTTCTGCTAACTAGAGTTAAGGTCATCCACTGACTTAACATCTCTTGCAAAGCTGTTCCCTTTCAAAAGCCAGCACAAGGTACCACCAATTGAAAAAAGCTTCCAACGCTAGGAGCAAGTTTTAGAATAAAAGCAGACACAGCTAAAGAGAGCACACATCAAAGAATAAGCTTCCCATTTACTGAACATGCTTAAAAAATAGAAAACAAGGTTAAGCAGAACAACCTTAGCATTTCCACATGTAGTTAGAACTTCCCTTACACGTGGAAATAGCATCAATAACTTCTGTCACAAAACATATGTAAATAAGACCTGCTCCATTATCTGTGATTTATGCATTGAATGCATATTTCAGAAATATCAGAATCTTCCTAACTTCATTTCTAGACACAATAAAATGTGTGTGTATTAAACTCATGACCCCAAGACAGCCTTTTCCTTAACCAAATCCATGCCAGACTGGAACTAAATATAAAAAAGGAAGCTTAAAGCACCAATGTCCTAGAAAGCTCCTAAACGGAACCGAAAGCTACTGAAAACACTTAAAACAAGTTTTACAAAAAAATCCACATAATCTTCTGCAGACATCTTTAGGCAAAAGAATTTCCAAAGCAGTTACAAGTCATCTGAAAGGTCAGAGAACAAGTGTTTGAAGGACAACTGGCAGCCTCACTCTTGCCATTTCAGGTCAGCGAGTTACAATTTCTCAAGAGGCTTTTGAAAGACAGATCATGCATTTTATTAATACTGTCTGAAACAATACCAGTAAGCAACAGCCTATAGAATACAATATGCTACATGTATGATTATACCACCAACAAGGCTTCAAGAAAATAAAATCTGTTCCATTTTACTTGAATATTCTGCTTTTACTGAACACATATTTATGAAAAACTGTAAAATTTAAGAATAATTTAATGAATGCCAGAATTTTTTTCAAAATAATAGAAAAAAATCTGCTCTGCTGATAGCTGTGTTCAGTGTAAAAGGAACAAAATCTTCACAGAATACATTAAATACAAATTAATTCTAGGCCTTTCATTAAAATACATAAGGGCTAGCAAAAAGCTTTATTTGTGCAGAGTCCATAGGTAAGTGTTTTTCACACTGAAGATTTAAAGCTTGGTTACGGGTGCAAGTGAAAAGTTTGCTGCCAATTTCACTTTGTTTTTGTGTTGCTTTTTGGCTGGGCTGTCCATTACTACCTTGTTTTGTTGGGTTTCAGAGGACTGACAGGGAGGCACTGAAGCATTCTCTGCGGTGTTAGGTACCACAGATCCAGAGGTCAGGTTATCTTCGGCTGTGGTAACAATTCTCTGTTTTTCTTCTTCTGTTAAAATCATTATCTCTAAAATAAGAAAATTTATTTATGCTCTGTTAATGAAAATAAAGAATATTACTCTGGTAACAGGCAATAAAATATTTTAAAAGAACTTGTAGCTTGATCTGAAGCCAGAAGATGTTCATCTCTGCAGCTGATGCGATCTGCTTCTGGCTCTGTCTGCATGATGTACTATCTAGAGGACTGAATTTAATTCTCACCATCAAGTCACTCAGTGCTCAGAAAAGCACTATGAAACTACTGTGGTAAAAAAGGCTGCTAAAGGTTGGCAAAATGCAATTTTAGTGGTGGATAACATCTCTTTAAAATTCAACCCAAGAGAATCAAAGTAGGGTGCTTACAGTCAGTACTCAGTTTCTGACAGAAGCCACCCACATTTCCAACGCATCACATTGTGCAATATATATACACACATATGTATTTAAATGGAAATTTATGCAATAATGCATCGAACAAATGATTCATTTTCCAAATTGTATGAGTTACAAATGCATAAATAACACAACATAGGCAAGCAGACTCTTACCAGACAGAGATGCAGGGCGTTCCTCAAACTGAATGAGATCTGCAGACTCAAGAACCACTGGATCAGGTCTCAGCTGGGGGGATGGTAGGCAGGAAGGAACTGGCTCACACAGAAGGTCAACAGGAGATGTATTTGTGAGGCAAAGAAGTTCTTGCTCAGTTTGATTAGATGCTACAAAAATAAGGGAACATCTTTAAAAGCATCTGTATGTTGTAAAGGTGTCACTGTTTCAGAGCTGATAAAGTCTTCAGGTACAGTTCTGAGGATCTGAGAGCTGTGCCTCATTTGAAATATTAATATCAGATTAAGCTAACCTACCTTAGATTCATTCAAGAGTTATTAAGAGCACATAACTAATTACAGTGCAGAAAACAAAGCAATAGTGTGCAACACCTATTGCTTGTCTGCTTGTTTTACTCCTATAAGACCTGGTCATTTGCCAAACTTGATTAACAGAAGAGCTGAGGAAACAAGTCCTACAGGAAGTGGCTTTACAGGAAAAAGGCCAGTTACCAGACAACTCTCCTGCAGAAACACCAGTATCTTATCACTATCTATGTGCCATCTAACACATTTACATGTGAAAATTAAGCTGAAAGTTTCAAAATAAAGTGACTTGGCCTTAGTAGAAGGGACAAGCCTAGACTTCTGAAACAGTAACTCAAGAAACATCCCACAAGTTCGACAACCTGCAGGTAGTAAAAGAATTGGAGACCACAGCAAGGTATGATCTGTGAGGTTACCATTTCCCAGCTGCTTTTATTTGGGGATGGATTTATACCAACAGGACTGCCATTACTTCCAAATAATTAACACCACAAAACAAACATAAAAATACCACATAAGAGCACTATATATTCTCGTCACGATACAAGGTATTTCTAGCAGAAACTGCTGCTGACCATCTCTGCTCAATAGCTTTGCACTTACAGACTTAGATTTCCACTAAAATCCACAGCAAATGGTACTCTAGCAGTTACATATATACACACAAACACAACAGACAGCTGAGGAGAACAGATGCCCTTGCCAAGAGGACACACACTTAACTCTACGCTTTGGATGACATTCAACAGCTTTCAAGCCATAAAGCATTCCTACAGAAGTTCAGACTAAATCACACAGCTTTCCCGATGCTGCTTTGATTATTCTGCTTATTTCCCTCAAGAAAAAATTTCTCATATAAATCGATTTTGCATTACCAGTGCTAGGTGCTCCTAGATGTGGTTCCATTGATGAAGTGGATCCTGCCATCTTCGTAATACATTCATTATTGTCAGCAAGTTGATTTCCATGACCATCCACATGATCAGCAGGGGTAAAACTAGGTGAGCTAAAACAAGCTACAAAAACGCAAGTTCATTTGGTTCATTTACTCAAGTCACCTCTTAAAGAAAAAAGAAAACTAAGATATTGCTCAAAATTGAAACTGCTTACTTTTCATATCGTTCTTTAGTACCACTATTCTCTTATGACCATGTCCTTTAATCCAAACCACCTAGAGAAAAAAAGGCAGAATTAAACATCATCACAGATTAATCTCAAAGTCTAAAGCATCTTACTCACTGCCTTTCATTTAGCTTTGCATTGCCACTATTTCTAAAATAAACTATCACATTATTAATTTGTACTGCACCACATAAGTAAAAGCTTTGTCTCAAACTCACTGATGCCAAAGCCAAACTATTGGGCTAGAAAGTGTACTAGTTATTAACAAACCTCTTTGCTTAAATACAGTTCGAAAATTCTATTTTGTCACTCTCCGGAAAGATTACTGTACTTAAAGGAAAACTTGAGGCACAAACTGGATCACTAAATTATCCCAGAGCACTTTAGATGATAAGAAAATACCACAGCAAAATCCTTTATGTGGCACTTCTGACAAGGTCCCAACTCTTCATTCCTAAAACCAGGGTAGATTATTGCCCTGATCAAAATGATGCTTCAGTACTGTACAGACTTTAAGACAGAAATCTTTTATCCCAATTGATGATGATGCCAAGGGTGTTGCAGCCTCACTAGGAACAGTTCTTAAACAAAATTTGAGCAAAGATGTAAAAACTATTTTCTTTTGATTATGACACAATCCAGACTTCTCAAGAAGCCATTAAAAATACAACTGGTATGAGCCTCCTTAGAGAAGGTAATGATTCCAGTAATTCACACCAATTAAGGGAAACCACCGAGGTGTAACTATGCAGAACAGTACATGTCCACATACACTCCATGCGGAAATCTCAATGTAATTGGCCAAAACTGAAATCTTCACACCTGTGGAATTGCTCCCAAGAGCTCTTCTAAATTGTTGCATCCATATGCTTTAGGTTGCAGCACTTCTCCTGTGTATTTGCTATATGCTACTGGGAATTCATGAAGAAAAATCTGCTGATAATGGTACGTGTGAAGTAAGGACCTTACATTCTTTGCAAACACATACAGATTTGTAAGCTTCACATATTCTTCTTCTGAACCATTGGTAAAAACCTATTAGAAAAAGAGAATTAAGAGTGCATACTTCTGTATTCTCTGTTCACAATGTCTCTTCAAAGTATGAAGCACCAGAAAAGAAAAAGAGCTTACATACCTCAACCAAGTAAGGCAGACTCTTCAGGAGTTCAGTTAAGGTCATATATCCATATTCACATGGATTAAGCAAAGTACTATGGGTTGTTTCATAATGCTGTTTCAGCTGTTCCACAGAGAGAAAGGATGTTTCATCCCAGGACATCAACAAGACTAGCAATTGGGCAGTGAGAGTTCGCAGAGATTTTCTATTTAACAACTGAATTTGCTTGCCAGACTCTGCGTCAACAACCTAGAAAAATGAACTGGGAATGAAATTAGGGACAGGGAAGAACTTAATTTACAAATAAATTATGTAGCTGGGGTTTCGTTTGAGCACAGCTGTATCTGATATTATACACCAGCATCTAATAGTCCCCTAGCCAAAAGCACACAGGATAGAGAAGCTTATTACAGGGAAAAAAATATTTTAAATGTACAAAAGCTGAGTAGCAGTTCAATTCATGATTAGACACAATTTTACTCTTCATTCCAAGCCAGCTGGACCTGACTGAACTCCAGTGTGACCACCAGCTGCTAAATTAAAAGAACTGGAGCAACTGAACTAGTTAGTGCAGCTTTTCCACTGATATATAACATAGATAAAAAAAGTTAGGAATATAAACTAAAACACTAGAGACAGGTAACTACATGGTTATCAGAAAATGACTGCTTTTACACAGAAGTCAGATGGAAAAAAAACCCACACCCACAACAGTTTCTACTGTTAAAGTAAGTACTATAATACAATCTTCTACTTACTGCTGAACAAGCGTGAGTTCTCCTGGAGAAAGTTGAAAGGTTACAAAAGAACAAAGAGAACATCATGGAAATATAGGAGCTATATTTAAAATCCCTTTGGTATTTCCCCAACTTAATGAAATATTGTTTATAGAGTAAAATACTAAGCGCACTGAGACCTGTAACTTCAGACTGGTAATTCCTTAGCATTACATACCTTCTAGAGAGATAAACTACGAAGATAAAACATTACCTTTACAACGTGGCAAAGTTTTTGCATTAAAGCTGGAACTGAGCTAACATCATAGTCATGAAGACGCAGTGTGTACCCAAACGTTTTGCGGTACTCTGTCAGTACATCACTCATCATGAGGCAGTTGTCCTTCTGAGATCGCAGCAGTTTAACAAACTGGGCAGAAACTGCTTTGACTTGTTCCACCTCTGTGAGGGTGAGAATTTTCTCCTCCCCACATTCCAGTATCTACAAAAAAGAAAATGCTCTTTGTTAAAGTGATTTACCTAATCTGGATGAAAAAAGTATAATTTGCAATTAAAATTCAGGGCTTGTGGGCAATCATTTGCTATGTAGCAGGGCTCAGCTATTTCAAAAGCTATCCATATGGCAAGTAAACCCATATGATTTCTGAAACTCAACAACATAGGCCCCATTAGTTATCAACTTTCTCCTTAAGCAAGTTGAACAACTTTAATGAAACTTGGCTCTAATTTTGGTGCACTGAGTTTTGTTAACGTAATACAACTTAGAGAACATGAATTTGCTAGCAAACTTAGCTTGAATTTTACCAAATTTTACTAAAATAGCTGTATCAAAGACTTTCTTCAATACAGCTGTCTCACAGTGCACAGCTTATGACTCACAGTGAAGTTCATGAGAAAGACAAACTCTGCTGAAGCAGTCGTACAGATCTCAGAAAAACACTTTAGCACAGCTTAAGATTTTGGAACTTACTTGTAAGACATCTGGTATGGCTTCAAAGAGTTCAACTAGTTTTGTAAAACCATAGTAAGCAAGTTTACACTGGCGACCAAAGTGGTGATGATAGGAAGGAATAAATTTATTGAAGGGCATTCGAAAATGGGGTTGATGGCGCAGTAAGTCTACCACCTCTTTAGCAAACCACTTGGTTCTTTCAATTTCTTCTTGTGTACGTTCTAAAATGAAAAAAAAAAAAAAAAGAAAAAAGGCAAAAGCGGTGTACCAACACAATTATAAAATGCAACAGAACGCCGTAAGAAAATATGGTGATTGATTTTCAGCAAACTAAGTCATTTTCTTTTACCGCCAAAGACCTTGACTAGGCTTACGCATTTGATGTCCAAAATAATCAGATGATCAGCACTTTGGAAGACCTTAAATAGCCAAATATGTTGGTGGTTTTTTAATACGTGGAAATAACCCACTCTCTAACCATACCACAGAAAGTTTAACTACATACAGAAGTAGTAACATCATGTGTTTTGTCACCTGCTTTCACATCTGTTCCATTGCAAGTGTTCCTACAACAGCAAATTCTTTATTTGCTAGAAGTGCATAACTTAGTTATGAAGGTAGAAACACAATTATCAAAAAATCCAAGTCACTGCTATATACTTGAGTTAGTAGACTGTTAAAATAGTCAAACCCCGATTTCTTTAGCAACAGTAAAAAGAATGAACACAGACATACCTCTTTTGGGAATACAAATTACCATTTCATTGTCCTGCTGTGACAAACAGATGGTTGTATCTGGAATTTCTGATATAATATCGGCCAGTTCACACACCCCATACTCAGTAACATCCCAGTCCTTAGAGAAGCACCTGAAAGATTTAGAAAATTGTAGAACACAAGTATTAATGCATGCTGTGCATGCCAAAGAAAAAAATAAGAGGTAAACATGTAAATAGAGAGAATACACCTCAAGTCCTAGAAAACCCACAATATTCATACTGGAAATAATGCTAACATGTGAAACAGGGGAAAAATATTCTCAATTCAAATTATCTACCCACTCTAACCAGAAAAATAAGATACATAATCACAGAACGGCTGAGGTTTGAAAGGAACACCAGAGGTCATATAGTCTGACTTCCCTGCTCAAGTAGGGTCACTTAGAGCTCAAGATTGTGTCCAGCTTATGTCTTGACTATCTGCAGAGAAGGAGACTCCACAACCTCTCTGGGCAACATATTCCAATGCTCAGTCACCCTCTAGCAAAGCAGCTGATAATGCACTGATAGTTCACATGACACTGGAAGAAAGAGCTGTATGTACCAACCAGTGGAAACCTCAAACTTGTCATGGTAAGTGATAGTACTTAAATCTGAGCTTGAAAAATACTTAAATGACTTAAGAAAATGTATTTATGTTAAACAGCTCCATATGGCTGCACCTCCAACAGTCAGTATTTTCTTAATAGTTAGACATATGCTCTTCTTAATTAAGTTTAGGTCTCAAGAGGAAGCAGAGACCATTCCCTGGAAAGCACCATGTTAGAAGGTATTTTACTCTCCCCACATTCCTGACAGGAACGCAAGAAGCAAGAACACTTTATGTATAATTCTTATTCAACAAAAGCCAGGGCTGACTACAATGGAGATGTAGATTTAGAAACAACTAATAATATATTTTTGCCAACAGTGGAAATATAAGTAGAAGCATGCATTCCCAAAAAGGGGTGTTGGCACAGGCAGCATCACAGCACACAAAGGTAGACCACATGCAGCACTAAGATGCTATGGTTTCAAAGCACCTTCAGTACTAATTTCTACCTTCTTAAGGAAAGCATGGTTCTCAGCTCTTAAAAAAGGACAAACCTAAATCCCCAAACCTCAAAACACACACCACCCATTTTTTTACCATGCTAGAACAGCATATTCTTCCTGGCAATAGTAAGATGGGCATTACCCCTCATTTTTTTTGTCATTACTAAATTCAGTTAATTAAGTATCTACTGACAATCACTATTTTATTTTTCCCTCTAAAGAAAGCCTCACCCTAAATTTTCCTTTTACTGCTCCTGTTACTGTGCCATGACCACTTAAATCCAACCTCACAGTCATGGCTTCAAAAGAAAAATGAAATACAATAACCTATTTCAAACTCCAATAAAGTTAAATAAGCCTAGTACTAAAGGAAGCAACAAAGTTATACCTTTCCCCGTTGTTCTTGTCTCATAAAAGACAACTTACCAGTGATAAGCCTGTAAGAATTCCCTCACAATAACTTGCTTACTGGCCTGGGATTTGAGAAGCTTCAGTAAGTCTTGAGTAAAACGCTTTACTTGAGCTCTGTGTGTTAGAGTTAACAAGCGTTTGGAACCCATACCAAGAATCTGCAAAAAAATTTTATTTGATCACTCAGATCTAGCATCCTCAGTAAATGATTTTACAAGATATGTAGAAGCTAGTTCTAGCATAGGTAGGCTAGAAATAAAGGATATAATACAGACAGCATTTGGAAAGACAGCCTCATGAAACTGTATGCTTTCTGTACTATGGTATATAACATCTAGAAATTCAGAAGTGCTTCCCCCAGGGGAAGCTACTGCAACTGCTGCACATTTCTACTGGCTATTTTAAAGTTCTGCACCCAGCTGGTGTTCAAAGTAGAAAGTTAAAGTGACCACAGTGCTTCTTTTCCTGTAACACAAGGCCACATGACTTGTTTCACACAAATCCATCAAGACATAGCTTACACATCACAGCCTAACTGACCAGCATTCAGCCTTTGCTCTGTTCTAAAGGTGAACAGCACAATTAAAACCTTTTATGCAAGCACTAGCCACAGGCTAAGAGCAGGTTCAAACTTTATTTAATCTAAGCCTCTGGAACAAAGAATTAATTTCCCCAGAAGTCATTTTGGAAGGGTGGGGACAATAAAACCAAAAAACCTAATATCTCAAAGAGAACAATTATACCCCAAGGTTCAGTTAACCATCTCTTTGAAGAAAGACTAGGCATAGCACCTATTACACAATACCAACCAGTAATTCAGATAGTAATTCCCCAAGTTAAAAGGAACAGCACCATATAACTCACTTGCAGTACATGAGGCACTGCTTCTAGCAGCTCCATTAGTTTAGAAAACCCATAGTTAGACACACGGCATTGTTTTGCAAAGTGATGATGGTATGTTGGGATGAATTTACTGACAGGTATGACGCAGGACGGTTGGCTTTTAAGTAGATCTATCACTTCTCTACTGAACTGAATAAGTTGTGGATTACCTACAGGGCTCTTAGAACGCAGAAGCCAAGGATCTAAAATAAAATAAAAAAAATAATCATATGATTGAACCTTTCACTAATATTCTTCCACTAAACACTGCACTTTATGACACAGTTTAAAGTACAGGAAAAGAAATAACCCAAGAATGAACACTCAGGCTAAAAGTTTCTCCTTATAAGCAGTTTAACAATTATACAAGATGTTTACTTTATGCTACTCCATTTTTTAAGTATGGATATTAATTCAGAGAAAATCTGACCTAGAAATATTTACCTGTAGTAGGAGGTGGTGGTTTGTTATGTATCCATTTAATAACTTTAATTCCATTTTGGGCAGTTGCAATGTTAACCCCAGGAACACAGGTAATAAGATGTTCTAAAGGAACACCGCCCTGGCCTTCTGGCACCATTTCCAGATCACTGAACTCTGACATATAACAATCAGGAAAACTTTGGGGAAAAACAAAAAAAAAAAACCCTTCCATTATGCATTAAAATATTGCTAAAAATTGTCCTAATATCATTCTTTTGAGACATTTCCTCAGCAAGAAGCTTTAGTAGCTTACTAGCACATTACAGATTTCTTCATTAAAAAAAATGCACATTTTAAACATGTGTCTTTTTTGCTCAATAAGAAATCAAAAAGTAGTAATTTCATAGGCACTTATTTGTTATAAAAGATACCACCTTACGTAAGAACTGGAGGTTTTACAGTAGGTAGTTTGAGTGCATTACAACAACCAGCAATAAAGTTTTAAATCTTTAACCTACCAACCCTTACACTAAAAGCCAAAATTAAAACACTTTACCTCAGTAAAGGCACAGTACCCTCATGTGTCTGTAGAAGACTGTGAACTTGGGGAGCAAATGTCTTCAGAGACAGAATCACAAAAGGAATTTTGTAAGAATCTGGGTCAAACTCACGCTCACTGTAAAAACAAGAGGTTGAAGTTTACACGCGTATTCTACACATCCCTTTAGCACAGTGTGCCTGTGCTAGCATACACACACATAATAAACATTATACTACATACACTGCTACTAGGTGACAATACCACTAATATACAGTCACAAGCAAGTTCTATCTTTTCTACACAAAAATTAATACAGCTACAGCAAACTTCCAGAAGACAAGCAGCATTAGAACACTGCATTTAGGCATCAAATTAAATTTTTGCAGCACATACCAGGCAGTTAGCAGTGAACACTTGACTGCTCTAGTTAACACAACCTGCCTGCTGCTGAATAAAACAAAAACCAGGAAATCTTCAACCTGGCATGAATCACTTACTAAACGTAGCTGGAGGACAAAGAAAAATGGTCAGCTCCAATTATAAATGCATAATAACATAATTCAGACTAATAGAAATCTCTATGTTTAACCTTCCTATAAAACTAGAGGAAGGTGATGTACCTTTCAGCTTCTGCTTAAGTAGTGTTCAATCGTGGCAGCAGTGCTAGAATACAATAATCTTACCCAAAGACTAACCCATGAGGACTGCCTAGAAAATTCAATGTGCCATCTCACTATTTGCTGCCTGACTTAGTCTAGTAAACACATAAACAGTGACTGGAGCACACTATATGAATGTATATACCTTAACTATAATATACCTGAAAATGCTAAATGCTGTTCAAATATTTTGTAAGATTTCATAGTATTTTATACACAGCTTACATAAAGTCTTTATTCAGGCAATGCTGCTTACAAACAGGCTCGTGATATTCCAACTCTTCAAATATTATAGGACTACAGTTTGCTGATGAACCATCATGTGACTGTGAAGATCCCAAAGGACTCTGCCGGGCTTGGCTGCTGGGTAGAAGACATACCAGCCGCCCATTTCCTTGGTCACGGATTGCCACAGTATCTGTTAGCTTATACAAGTCTGATATAACTAACTTATGCCCAAATCTAAAAGAAAAGACATGAAATACACATTAATAACAGAATGCTGTAATCTGCTTTTCTTTGTTGTTGTTTTTGTTTAAAAAACAGGACCATGCTAGAAACTATTCTATGCAAAATATTAAGGTAACTAAACTTATCCATCCCAATGTAGGAAATGAAATAAAACACTGAAAACATAACTTTCTAAGAAAAGCCACTATTACAGTCATTGCCTCTAGACAGTAATATGATGCATTATCTAGCAGCAGAAACTCATATAATACTCCATTTTGTTACTCCCTAACTCACTGAAAACAATCATGCAAGATCAGATTCTTTTCCTAAGTCCTAGAAGAAAAAAGAAAAAAAAATTAACTTACTTTTTCTCATAGATTTCCGTGAATTTGAACACAGGCAGACAACAAGCAGGTGCATCCTGCAGAATGGACATCGTTTCCGAGCTATAAAACAAGTTTTGTAACATTAGCACAAATTAGTCTGTTAGTACTAGTCTCCAGCCCAAATTGGTGAAATATTTACAGATGCATTTTATGAAGTATAACTGTAACAGGAAAAATAGCATTTCCTTCTAATTCCAGCACTATGAAAGCTGACACTTGAGATCAGGGGAATGCAAGCAGTAACATTTCTGCTAATTTGTTAGGTAATGTCTCTGAAGGAACTGCATTTTTCACAGGTAGTAGTAAAATTCCTAGTATCTATAAAATGAACACTAAAGCTGCAGCATTACAAGTTACCAGCCTGGTCACAGGCATAAACTAAAAGGCAAGAATGAAATAAAGTCGTAAATTATACAACGGCAATACTCTACACTCCAAGCACTATTTTCACTGGAGCATTTTGTGAAAAGGTTAAGATAACTTTTTCCTAATGCTTTTTCTCAGCACGGAAATTTAAACAAAATACTCGCATTCTCACAAGCATCAGGACTCTAGCTTTATCATCTTCCATACAGAAAATGGAGATCAAAAAACACCAATAGCATTTAAATAGCACACCAATAACATATAAACCATATCCCATTCTCAAACAGATAATTCATACGCATTTTCTTGGAGGAAAGAAGCAAAGAACCAAGTGTAATCTTAGCTCAGCTGCACACAGTCATCAAGATATATCACTATTATGAAACAATAGCAGTAAAACTGTTAAGAAATTATTAAACAGGGATCTAGTCTCTTCAGATGGAACTTAAAATGTAAGCAGTGTAAAAGTCCTAGATTGAAAACTAGCCTAGTTGTATGTAACATATTAATCAGATCATAAAACAGATTTCCCTATCATTGCTTTGCTTAAGTCTTTAGTATCATCTCTCCACTACTAAATACATGCTAGAACAATTAAGATGCCATGGCGCTTATTACCTAAGTAGAGCAAGTGATTTACTAGCAGCTCCTGTTGTGAGTGAGACCTGGATTCTTTTACCACCAATTTGGTATCTGTGAAGACTGTTGACAGCACCAATTGCTTCTCGCAGATTTTCCATCTGAACTATAGCCTTCAACTGGTAGTCTGTATGAGGACTGAGCTCTATAGATTTTACCTAAAAGGAAGAAAACACCTTATACATTTATCACAGAATATTAATCCAAGGCAAACCACACAAGGGTAGTACAGACTCGTTTTGGCCAAGAGCCAAATACAATGCAACATGAAACTGTATGATGAACCATGGCCAACAGGGCAATGGCAAACAAGAACCAACTGCAGTAAGCCAAGGCAAAGCCATGATATTCCTTTAACACAAGCATCATCTTCCCAAATAGAAGACTGCACCTGAAGAATGTCATTGACAGATCAAATAGGACTGCTGCAGAAACTATGTTTCTTTGCATAGCTGCTTTCTACATATTCACATTCTTCATGTCCATTTTGACTTCTGATTCAAAACTCAGCTTTTACTGTGATTTTTAAGCTGATATTTGCAATTCAGCTTCACAGCTTAAAAATGTTTATTAGCAGCTAAAGCACAAGTCTCTCCACTGCATGACTAATAAACCATTTAATTTTATATACAAAACTTCAGAACACCAGATCTATGAAGACCACATGCAAATCAAGAACCTAGTCTAAGTGATGACCTGGTCCCTTTAGAGGAAAGAGACAATATCTCCTTTTTACAAAGTTTGAAAGTCATGTTCAATAGATTTCCATACCTACTCTAGGTAGGTAGACCACAAACATGTCCATAATCACATAAACAGAAAGCACTACAAAACAGATTTAATAAAGGTATTTTAGCATTTACCTTGCCATGTCTCGAGAAAGTTTCTTGTAAATGTTGCTGCAACTCTTTTCTGGACAATCTGTAATCTATATTGCTGACCTGAATGTCTGCACCATTTGCAAAGGGCTCAGAGCAGTCTGTACCACTGGTATGATTTACTACATTAAACGTGAGTGGTGATGATCTATTTGAAAGGTTTGGAGACATGCTCCTGGGCAAAATAGAAACATTCATGAGCTAAGGTAGGTGTTGCACAATTCTAATACATACATCACAAAATTATTCGGAAAATAGATACAGGTCAAGTACACAAACTGCTCTTTAAAAGTATTTTCTAGTACATGCATAGGGAAAACAAATTTCACCACAAGCAAAACATTGTAACAATACAAATACTTCCTACAGACAGAAAGGAAATCATTCATACTACATCTCAAAGTTACCCAATTTAGTAATATACTTGGCACTAAGTCTTGTACTATCTTACTAAGACATAAATAAGTCAAACTCATTCACATGATGTTAATAATTGGCAACTGTTAAGTCCAGAAGAACTTAACAGGCCCAGCTAAATATCTGCTGGGAATGTCAAAAGCCTTGAATTTAAGCCAAGCAAGATGCCTGTAATACCTCACACATTTTTTTTGGAAGTTTTTTGGGGATTTTTTTGTTGTGTTTTTAAAGTTGCCACACAATGTTTCTGAAAGAGAGTTCAGCCCATCTTATATTTACATCTACCCTCTAGCACACAGCACATTCATTTTCCTTTTGCCTCCACAAATTATTATTAATGTGCTCAGCACACACAACTCCATATGCAGCAATAATCAATATATATATACTGATGAAGTCTCACTTCACCTCCCACATAAGACAGACACTTACCGAGATGACCAGCAACTCTGAGACGTGAGCAAAGGACTGAGTTGTCTTGAGGCTGTCAACTTACTGAAAGCAGAGGGATAGCTGACCTGAAACACAGTTTCATCTTTATCTTTTTTATCTACAGGAGAACTGGTAACACTCCTGGAAGCGGAGGTCTCTTTTCTATTTACAAATATGTATAAGAAAAAGAAAACGCATTACATTGCAGGATTCACATTAAACAAAAGTACAAAACCAAATTAAACATTGATGTCTTTTTATATTTAAACATACTTCTGGCTACTTTTACAGGATGTTTCTCCCATTCCACTTTTTTTGGTTGACAGAGAGACAGGAGTCGCTGCATTAGAATTACTCTGAGGAGAAGGAATTTGTTCTCTTAAACGTTCTTGTTGGTTTTCCATATTTCTACTTATGCTTTTTGATTCAAGGTGGCACAGCTCCTATATGAAACAGATGAAAGGTCAGCATAAAAGCAATAGACATTCCTTAACAGAGGCTTTCCTTGTGATGGAACCCTAGTTAACTGACATTTTTCTCCTTCAATTGCATACTCATTGGCACTTCTTAAGCAGGAATATTTGATTTTCTGTAACAAAAAAACATAAACCATCACCTAGTTGAAGCACTTTTGCTATAATGTAGATCTACCCTAGTTTTCCTCAAACCTAGTGAAGTTGATCCCTCTATGTTATAATTCAAGACCAACACAAAAGTCAAAACTGGCCTAGGATTAGAGACTCCACTAGTACCAGCAGTATTGCCAAATTGAGAAAAAGTGATAGATGGGGGGAAAAAAACAACTTTCAAATTCATTTTGTTTTCCAAGCAGCTAAATATAGCTCTCATTCAGGAATGTCACTATCCATCAGTTACTTTTGTTACAGCTTCATTGTGAACTTGTCAGCTCTATTTAATAAACAGCCCTCAGAACATGAGGAAAAGAACTAAACAAGGTAAAACAATACCTGTAAACTTTTAACACTTGTGGGTTTGGTGACAGATCCATGAACCTGGAAACCTCTTCCAGCAGAGCCTTTGGTACCAGTAGGCTGATCACTCGAGTCTTTGTTGAGGAGGCACAGCTTTGTGTTCTTGTTAATTTTTTTGGGAGACTTCACCTTTTCAGTTCCAACAAAACCAGAACTTTTTGTTTCATTAACTTCTTTGTTTCTGGGAGTAAAAGAAACTACAATCCTGTTACCAAATACATCTTCATTTTCCATTCGTTTCTGAGCCCGCTCAGCGCTTTCTTGATTTAAAAAACGGAGAATCGCACTGCTTCCAGAAATGCTCAGCACCTTCCCGCCACAGTTGTCTGACAAACGCCTGAGTCTATTACTCACACTTTTGCTGTCTCTGTTTGCTGGCAGATTATAAACATATAATAGTGTATGGCACGCCTGTTTAAAGAGAGCGAGATTTTAGTCCGATTATCTCAGAATACCCTCTTGCTCAAACACAGTATTTTTACACTGATTCTGGAGATACCCTCACCCTCACTCCCTCCTTCCCCCCAGGTCACTCTTATTGCAACGTTTGTTTGGAAAACTCAAACTACTATCTCAAATATAACTTGAAGTCAGAAGACACTGCAAAGCTCCTGATCAATGGATCAAAGCCTGATCAATTCTTCAGAAAAGAAAGCATCACTGTTTGTGACCAAAGAATTCTACATACTCTACATGTGCATACAAATACATAGAACAGGAAGCTATTTCAGAGAAAGAAAAGGCTGTGAGTGCTGCGCAAAGACAACACAGCACTCCAGATGGAATCATTAGAAGACAAAAAAACCCCACGAACACAGTAAGACAGTCATTCTCTAAACTGTTAAGAAAGCATTACAGAGCTGTCTCAATACAGAACTAAGTTCTTATCCTTTCTGCCAGGGAAAGGCATGCAAGATATACAACCCGACAGAATATTTAGTGATAAGAATGTGACCTTGTGATTTAACTTTATTTACTTCTCATTATTTCTTTCAGTCTTAGAGCAGAAAGCACACATTCACATGGTAGCAAACAAAATACAAAGAAATAGTCAAATATGCAGCACACATATCCTGCCATAAAAAACACATGTAATTTCAGCCTGTTCTCTCCCTAAACTGTGGAAGGGGCAGGAGGAGAAAGGAAGTTGGCACTGTGAAACATCTGTTGCATTAAAGATTAGAAACCCTTACCGGCACTTTCAGTGGTAACCTTGGTGGCAAGTCTGAAATGAATTCTTCAAAACAAACAAGTTCATGAGCATGACGTAGAAGTGCTTCTGAAGCCTGGTTTTTATGTACCAAAATTATCCTGAAGCCATGTCTGTGTCTCAGGTCACTGAGTTCTAAAGCAAAGTTTACATCCGCTGGAAAAAAAATTGAAAAATAGAATAAGGAAATCTGTGAAAA
Source organism: Psilopsiagon aymara (assembly GCA_024733675.1). Lineage (NCBI taxonomy): Eukaryota > Metazoa > Chordata > Aves > Psittaciformes > Psittacidae > Psilopsiagon > Psilopsiagon aymara. The sequence continues at coordinate 40,892 of JANRGW010013401.1, forward strand.
GGCTAAAAAAAAAAAAAAACCCAAACAAAAAACACCAAAGCAAACCAGATTAAACAAGCAAAACCCCACATCTCACTTGGTAAGTTCTATTTACCACTGAACATTTCCAGTGAAAAAGCATCAACAGCTACAACACTTCTCAGTAGATACAATTTAAATGAACAGTCAGCATTCAGTCTCAGGCAAAGGCTTCCTTTTCATAGCAACTTGAGCTATTTATCAGGAAGGCATTTGACCGGCACTGTATATTTCAAGAAAACATTTGTTCAACTTTAGGGAGAAGCCCAAAGCAACACACAGCAATTAAACAGTTGAGTGGCTTGCATATGCAACTCCACAGTGTGCTGCTCCAAGAATAAAAACCAAATCAAATATATTTTGCTCAAAGCATTCTGACAGACTACCATATGGAAGACTAGAGGAGTTTCACCTTATTAGCTTCCTGTTGAAGCTGTCTAACTTGAGACAGGATTTACACACATACCTACTGACACTCAACAAGGCATCAGATTCCACAGCTGCTTGAACTAAGCCAAGTTCTCATCTTACTGTCCCTACTTTTCTCTTACTGCCACTGACATAATTAATAATTTCTGGAGTGATTCAGTTAAACCTGATTCTAAACACAGCCCTGGAAAGCAGAATAGTGTCATATGCAAAAGTATGACTAAAGAGAAGAACTGAATTCTGCACTGTAGATGAGCATCACAAACACTTACTTGACACAAGAACCACAGTGGCAGGTGCAGTGTGTGTATCAGCAAACCTCCTAAGACTCTGTCTGAGTTTGTCATCAGCAGCATTCTTTGCTGTAGCATTGATGTGTGCAACAGTCACCTGTGGGAAATACATAGATATGCTCTAAAAAAGCTTGAATGTGAACTATGCTTGCTTAAATTCAGTTGTGGGTTTTTTTATTAACATAAGTACAAGCATTCAAATGCACCTTTTATTTAGATAAATTGATACACATATGCATGAAATATAACACGTATTTATCTCAAACTGCTCTAATTATCAGTGAACTTCAAACCTGGCTGCTCAGCAATGTCTTTGGAATGACTTTGCTGCTCTGTGTTCAAGATTACAGTTTACACACCTTAAAAACATTCCACAAACTCTCATTTGAAATAGAGAGGTGACAAACACGGCAAATACTTGCTACCAATTCTTTTTAACTTACACAAGCAGATAAACTTCTAGCTTGTTATTGTATCTGCAATTTAGAGGATGGGAAATGAGTTTCTGACTTACAAACTTGCACACCAAGAAACAAAGTAAATTGATGGAAAAATATGTAGTGTTAAAGGTGGCTCAATCAACATCAGTAAGTTACAAATATCCTCACTAATCAATGTAGCATTCACTAAGTAAAAAAAAGGCAAGTTCCCAGAATCATAGCTCTTTTAGGTTAACCATTTAGATGCAGATTTGAAGGATAACACTAGAAACACCATCATAACTTACTAGAGGATGAAAAGAAAATCCTCTGTGAACGCTAAAGCTAAAGCTGGAACTGTCATCTGCACAATGGAACTCAGTTTCTTAGAAAGTATCATACCAGGAGAGTTCAGGATTAAAGACCCCACCCATAAACTAATAATAATAAGCACATGCACTAAAAGCCATAGAAGCTAACAGTGAACAGGAATCACTACTGGCACACTCAGTACACAAAATCTCTAGCAAGAACCAATTAAATACCGTTTTGATACCTGGCAGTTGTTTAGCTCCTGAATAACTTCTTTATTTTCTTTACTAATGTCACACACACAGATGAATTCTGCCTCTCTGTGACCTTTAAAAAACTTGTCACGAATCCTCTGTACAACTGCTATAGCTGAACGGCCAGTGGGAACTGAGCAGTTTTCAATATCCCAGAAGACTCCAATGGGGGGCAAGTTTTCCAGAACTTGGCCTGTTATTGCAACTTCCGGAGATCCTGTACAGGTTTAACGACATAGCCCACTTTAATCTCAATTACAAAAAATGTTGAACTTAGCACACTACAAACTTTGCACACAGAAAGCTTTGCATTTCACAGAACAACATGCCCAGGAATGCAAGTTCAGTTCTATTTTCTTAAGGAATTTAAGAAAAAAACAGTCTTAAACAGAAATTGTATGGACATATGCTGACTAGTTATGTCTTCTCCAAGATTTGCTGGAATCACATTTTGTAAGGACACTTAATTAGGGTGGTAAAATGCTAGCATAGTTATCCAGTTTCTTATTCTTCCATACTTAAAACTTTCATACTAGCTATGATTCTGTAATTGAAGCAATACTAACACTGTAGAAATACCATGTACTTATTTGCACAATACTGTCCTCTCAAGAACACAGAAAAACGACATCCTGTAATTACAAACATTATGCCTGTGATGCATATGAAGTAACAACAGACAATACAGACTTAAAAAAATGCTTTTCAAATACGGCTGAAGATAATTTCCTCGTACACCACCAGAACAAAATAGCTTCCAAGTTGTTAGGAATTATTTTTCTAGTTCTTAAAATGTTAAAAAAACATAATAGTAAAAAAAATAAACCAAAACTTGATGCAAACAATACAGTAAGTTCTCTAGTCAGTCAACAGAATCATAGAATGGTTTGGGTTGGAAAGGACTTCAAAATCATTTAGTTCCAACCTCCCTGCCATGGCAAGGGACACCTTACACTCGACCATGCTGCCCAAGGCTCTGTCCCACTTGGCCTTGAAAGCTGTTAGGGATGGAGCATTTACCACTTCTTTAGCCAAACAGGTCAGTCCAAGTTATGACTTTGCAAAACAGAAACAAGGTGTATTTTTATTGTTTAATCTCCTATGACTCTACAGATGTTGCCAGAGAACAGTGAAATTTAAGATAACTCTTCATGTGCAATGGTATTCAAGGAGAACACTCACTAAGTGCAATTTCAAACAAATGTGGTTTACCATATTTCTGTGGTGATTTTCCAAGGCTGCTTGCCAGGAGCAAACTCTTCTCATTTCCTGTCCCTTTGTTTCCACAGCCATTACATACTGGGATAGGAACAGGTGCAGTCTGTGCATTTGGAGGAGGAATATTTGGCCAGATTTTAGCAGCATCAACTAGGCTGTTTCTGGTTGGCTGTTGGGACAATTTTTCAAAATACACGCTCATTTAGTACACAATATTAACACAGTGTTCCATGCCAGAAACACTCAGTTTCCCTTCTGCAACAACTGGAAGTTCAGATACAAACTAAAAAATTAATTAACAGTATCACGGCAAGAAGGAAGCTTCTATCCTAGAGCCTTTCCTAGCATACTTAGCTCTAGATTTCCAAATGCAAGACAAGATTCTATTAAACTCAGCATATCAAGAGGCGCCATCACCTAGCACATGAAATTACCCCAATGAAGAGCACAAGGTTGAATTATCTCCCTCCCCCCCCAAGTAGTGGTCAAAATCCCAAACATAACAATTTCACTCCTTAAGTTTACTGAAATGAAAACATTTCACTTTGATATGGGAAACACAAATTTGGAAGTTTAAGTAACATCTTGCAAAGTTGAGTATATTATTTCACTTGAAATTAAAATTGTGCTTGAATTTTGGTAGGAATCAGTTCGAAAGTGTACCAAATTGGTATTGAAGTTTAAATTACAAATTTGTGAAGACTTAAAAACTAAAACTAGAATATCCTTATAGCATCAGACATTTCACCTGAGCTACAAACAGATCTTTATTGACTAGTCACCTGCAGGTACATGTTAACTGTTGTTAGCTTGTTCTCAAGAGTCATTACTATGCCACATTTTAATTGGAGCTGTAAAGAAGAGGTAACTGTCTTTCAAGTCCACACAAAATTTGTCTTGAATACATTAACAGAGCTCTCATAAGTTAAAAACACTGTGGTAGCCTCTTTAGTCTTCCTATCAAACTGAATGTTACCTCAGAAGAGAAGAACCTCAGAAAGAAACGTGGTATGTTTGGACCAGGCATCACCAACTAGGAAGATACAAGCTGCAACCTGCTGAAACTGGTGTTTTGCTCAAGTAACATTACACTTATACCATACTTAATGAATGAGAAATGTGATGTGTACAAACCTTGCTCAAGCAGTCACTGCAGTAGTGAGAGCCCTTTAAACAAACCGAAGGTGCCATGTTTAGGTGCAAAGGATTGGCGTACACATGTGATGTTAGCTCCGGCTGTGCAATATGCTCATCCAAGTGGCCTGCAGCCCCACTTGTGAATTCAGAACAAGGAAAATAGCCAGAAGATGTGCAGCTCTGAAGGGCTGGATACTGATGCAGTTTGTGCACGTTACCATGACAGGACTGGAAATGGAGTTTTCCACAACAGGAAAGATGTTGACAGGAAGAAACACTGTTTTCTATGCACATGCCTGGGAACTCACTTGCAATGCTTCTAGCTGGAGGGGTTTTCAGTGAAGATGCAGACTGATAAGCAAATCCTGACCCTACTTGACAAGTAATCGTCCCAGTGCTTTTTGAGTCTAATATTGTGCCAGGGTGAATCAAGTTACCACCACCACCACATCGCATTTGCGGAGTACAAGAAGAGTCAGAGCCATGAGCACAGCAGCTTACTTTCGGGCCAGGTGAAAGCTGTATTTGCTGTTGCTGAAGAGGATGAACATCAGGAAGCGGAACTGCTGGAAACAGTTTAGAGCCAGCATTATGAGGCAATGAAGCATCCTTCAATTCTATAGCAGCTTTCTTGTTCTCCATGTAATCTTTCTGGAAATTGAAAGCTCAGTTACATTCAGTTACCTTATAATATAAACAAGCATATTTTTAGACTGTTACGATTTTGTTGATAGCAAATTTTGAAAAGTGCTACCTTCATGATCATTATTACCTGTCTGAACATGTGAAATATTAAAAGAAACATGCCAGTTATGTGTGCCAGCATGAGGTATACTGGCATCAGTGGATTTTCAAAGCTACAAAACAAATAGCAATGAGTCTGTAAACCAGAATTTGAAAAGCACCATTTGGCTAAAGCTGAGAGACAGTCTGCAATTGATGGATGCACTGTAAAAAAAAAACAAAACCAAAAACAAAACACGAGTGTGGAGGTACATAAAAGTCTTATGTGTGAATAATGACCTTAAAATTGTATTACAGTTTCAGAAGTAATGCATTAAAAGACTTCAAAATATTAGAAATTCTATCAGATAAACTAACAGAGGACAGAGAACACTAAATTTTCACAACAACTATGTAGGTACTTTTTGCCTACTCATTTAAGATAACAAGACATACAGATATAAAGGCACACATAGACATACAGGCATACACAGACATAACAGGGGTTTTTTTTAAATGGCAGCCAGGAAGACTAAACAAAGTTATGAGAAGCACTGAACAGTCAAGGTCAGTAGAGCTAATCTGCACACAACTCACTGCTCCAGTACTTTGGAACAACTTTTACTTTCAAAATTAAATTTAATGTTTCTCCTACGGCACAGTAATGAATAACTGATTACCCAAGTTTAACACCATCCTCTCAATCTGATGCCAAGTTTTACAATGATACACTCTGCTAAAAACCAGTCTGAACTTGCTTAGATGTTAAAGTCCAGAATTTATGACAGCTGCCTTCCCAGCCCCTAATACATGAGAATAGCAACACAACAGGGTATGTGCTTATCTGCTTCTCCCATGTCTTTTATTGAAAGTCAGATTAACACGCATGAATGAGTGTTAATCAACAGCTGGAGCTTGCTTGTTCAAATACGTCACTGTTTTGTATTGCTCCTTTCATTCCTTGGCACTCTGCATCTCCAATGTACAGAACTATACACATTTATGGAACAGCAACATTTAAAGAAATGGAAACAAGGGAAAACTAGATATTCATGAAGAACAGCATCAACAATTGCTATAACTGTGACATAAAAATTCAGAAACTTCTAAATCTGTCTCCAAACTAAACTGGTAAGAATCTGGAAGAGTAAAGACTAATCCCTTCCCCTGCTCTCCAACTATAACTTCACAGAGCTCTCAAGAAGCTGCCTTACAGACTTTTTAAGCAGTGAGTTCTATCATTACAGAATTGTAAAGAGTAGAGCCTGTCAAGCAAAGCAATTTGCCTGCTTTCATCAACATAGATGAGAGCTGTGACCACCACTACAGATCTTAAATTTACAGGCACATTTTGTATTTTATGTGGTAACTGCTGTCTCCTCTTTCTCCCCTCTAGTCAGCAATAAGACTGCAGTTAGTTATACTACTCTGCACCAGGATATTGACTAAGCCTTTAGTAAAGCAATGAATTACCGTTCTCGCGCTGCAAGGCAAAGACTTCTCAGCAGCAGAAAAGCAATCAGAAAGTTTCCACAGCCACAGTTTTGCATCATTCTCTTGCCGCTGAAGCCATCCGAACGATCTGTTACAGAGGTTCTCTGTCCTATTTCCTTCCATCATACAGCCAAATAAAAAGGTTCAACATTCTTTCATCCCCCCTTCCTTTCATTCTTCCCACCTGCTAAAGAAAAAAAAAATACATTATTTAAACAACCATTCAGGTAAGACAGAGAATGGATTCTCTTATGAATTCCACTACCGCTAGATCACTAAACCTGCATTATTTATGTCAAATTTAATTATGCATATGGAACATGGTCTTGACTACTCCCAACTTGACTATTCCCTAGTACAGGAATATTCCCCATGACTTGCAACACAGGTGACATAGTCTGAGGAAAACACCTAGAGTCCCAGAAACACATTGCTGCTGACATGAATAATTCCCTGAAATTTTAAATGCATTCTTCTAGAAACAGAAGTCAGGAGGTAGGTTTTCAAGAACAGCTCATCAGCAAATACAAAGTAGGTGTAACTGAACACAGCTGAAAGAATTAAGCTGCATATTCATCCTCTTTCCACTAGTCAACAAACATATATATACCTGCATTAACCACGCAGCATTTAGTATTTAAACACAGCTTTAAATAATTAAAACTACTTACAAATACTTCCACTAATTCTCAAGCTACTCCACAGCACACCACATCAATTTAACTTTACAGAACCACAAAAGAAGAAAAGCAAGTTGTCTAAGACCCAGTCACACTCCATCATGAAACTATGGTATTAGAAACGAAGTCTTCTTACCCTTCAATTACATACTACACCCATTAGAAAATGCTCCTTCAGGTTTTTTGCATTTAATTTTATACGGGTTAAGTAGCAGTACACTTGTCCCTATGTTATTTCTAACCACAAAATAAGTTTGACTTTTTAAGCAAAAGCATTTATACACAAGAACCCAAAGTACCCCGAAATTATGCTGAATAAGATACGCAGCTAATCAAGTTCTACAGCTCTTGAGTAACCTACTTTAAAAAAAGGCTAGTAGCACCAATTCGTTCACGAATTAAAACAAGAACTGAAACCATTTAGCAGTTGTGTTCAACACACACGTGCACGCTCTGCCCTCTGCGCCTCGCTGCTCTCCCGGTGCCCCCGGCTCGGCCTGGCCCGCAGTCCGGAGGGGCGACGGCGAGGCCCGCCCCCCCCCCCAAGACAAACAGCCCCAGCGCACCCGGAGGCGCTCCCGGGCGAACGGCCGCTCCCGCCCGTGGGGTGGCACCGGGCCCGTTGTGCAGCTCCGCCCGGGGGTCAGGCTGCTGTCTGCAA
>JANRGW010013402.1:6986-22308 GCA_024733675.1 Psilopsiagon aymara
GGACCTTAAGATCATCCAGTTCCAACCCCCCTGCCATGGGCAGGGACACCTCCCACTAAACCATGCTGCCCAAGGCTATGTCTAGCCTGGCCTTGAACACCTCCAGGGATAGAGCATACGCAACTTCCCTGGGCAACCCATTCCAGTGCCCCACCACCCTTACAGTAAAGAACTTCCTCTGTATATCCAATTAAACTTCCCCTGTTTAAGTTTGAACCCGTTACTCCTTGTCCACTCACTACAGTCCCTAATGAAGAGTCCTTCCACAGCGTCCGTATAGGCATACTGTTTGTGGTTTTAAAATTTAAAGTGTGTTTGAGCATGCATGAGACTTAATATTTTGAAAAATAATTAGGCTTCTGGTATTTCTTTAGGTCCATTTATTGATATGCATTTTCATCTCCTTATGCCTTTTTGCTCCAAAGTCTATTAATTCCAAATGTGACTTGGAGTTAAAAGTAATTGGCTCTGTAATTTTCAGTGATGATGCTGCTAAAGGAAATAAAACCCAGTTAATTCATTTAAAATGCATTTGTGGCTTCCTCAGTTGTACAGGAATATTTTTTATGAACAGGTGGCTTTTTTTTATCAAAGTATGCAGATTAAAAATGCACGATTGAGTGAGAACATTTTGCCTTCTATAAGGTCACAAGGTAACTGTTTTCCTATTGCATTTCCCCATAGAGTCATAACCCACGTAAGTTCAGCGGAGCAACAGGAAATGTCCCACAAACCTGGAAGTTTTGTGATGCTAGAATTACTATTATTATCAGCTGCTCTTTGGAGAAGAATCAGTCAGCTGTGTTTCACAAAGTATCCCAATCCCCATTATTTAGGCATAGTTATCACGACTAGCTTGTCTGTGATGTAGGATAGTATTAACTGGGTTTAGCTTTTGGAAATGAATTTGGTGCTTAGATTTGAGTGCATTTGTTTGAAGCCTTGACCTGTATTTGTATCTTTAGCATGCTCTTAAATTGGAGTGTTTAAAACACTTATGTGGAGATTGAGATAGTGCTTCTCATTTTATTCCTTCCCCAAATTTTCCTAGGGGTTTTTTGCCCCCTCCCCTTTTTATTGAGATTTTTTGTTTGATGGGTAATCATTTGATTAATAGATTTTTTTTTTATGTGTGTGATTTATGTTTGTCACCTTATCTGAAAGCTGTAAAATATTTCAGCATAGTGTCTCATGTAAGTGCTAAATATTGAATGTTATCTTGCAAATGTTAGAGATTAAAGAAAACAAAACTGCATTGCAGAACTGGTGTGGAGCTCTTTATGTGTATCTGTCAAAGGCAACAGAGCTCTTAGCAACTTTGAGATTGATGCAATAAATATGTAAGCACTTAAATTGCAAAACCAAGAAAATGCTTTAAGCCATACTTCATTTGGAGGTTTTTGTAATATGTTTGTAAGCCAGGGCATGTAGAACGATTGTAAGCCACAGTGCTTGATGTTTGTAAAATTGGAGCTTAGAAACCGGAGCAGATCACAAATTATTCAAATAACCCCAGGATAACTTGTGTAAGAATTAAAAATTACTTTCCAGGCCCACCATTGGCTTTATTTTGCAAGGAACAATGAGCTTTCCTTACTAGTAGTATGGAAGCTGCTGTTTTCTCTCATGATCTGTCAGTGATAGTAGACAAGGATGTTTGTTAAAAAACCTCAAAAAAACCAAAAACCAAAGAATCCAAGATAAAAGCTGTTTTAAAAAGTAGGCATTGTAGGTCTGAATTTTCATGTCAGACTTGATGTAAGCCTTGCTGTAAGGCATTTGGTGAAAGAAAATTCTGCTGCTTATGTTTAAGATCTGGCATTACTTCCTCCCTCCCCTGGCTTCTTATTTAGTTGTAGATGTAGGAATATAGTAAATCTCTCACAAGAAAAAGAAAGTGCAGTAACTTGGTTTACTTCAGTTTTAATCTAGCGTGGGGCTGTTTCTTGCCTATGCGTTGCAATTTTAAACAAATGGTCAGTTCATGAACAGAATTCAGTGCTGAACTCTGAATTCCCTGGCTTTTGTCTGTTTAGGTTGTGCAAAGTGGTAGCTACTTAGATGCTTTTCAGTACAGAGTAGTTGTCAGTTTGTTTGAACTGTGGCAATATATCTCTTCTGTCAGTCCATACCCCCAAGTGAATATGGGAAAGTATGCTTTGCGAAGCTCACAAAATGCAAAGCAACAGATGTTATGTACTGCACAATTATACGTATCCTGGAAACAGACCTTTACACAGTGCAGACAGTCTTGGAAAAACAAAATTTGACATAGAATTGATCAAGTTAAGGGTGACGACAATAAATACCTATGACTAAATAGAATGCTGTTTTGAAGATACTCTTCTGAGTTTGAGTAATTAAATGCTTATCATTCTATTAACCTTCCCATTTGATAGCTATTTAAGCATCATCTTTGTATTTGTATTTTCTATGTTGCTTTAGTACAGTATTAGAAATAGAATATTCTCACTTTAAAAAATGTTGTAGGAAAGTGGCTTTTCTAAAAAAGCCCATTTTATTCTAACTGAAGTGAAATTTCCTGGGAATAAATTGCTAAAAGTAAATAGACCAAATTTGAAGGTAACTGTCTGGCTTTCTGTGTGAAAACAGCACACCTTTGCCTGGCAGATCAGCTGAGTGTTCTGAAGATGGTTCAAAATGGGGTTTCTCCTGTCCAAGTCCTCTCCCTGATACACTGTTTATTGCAAGGCCTTTTGGAGACTCATCAAACAGCTCTGTCATGAAAGGTACTGAAAAATTTCATACTTGGATGGTTTGGACTTCCCAAAGGCCTGCTCTGTCACATCTCTGTAGTGTAACTGGGGGTGAGGTAATTAGGGATCAAAATTACTGTAACACCAGTGAATAATACTAACAGTTAGATGGCTATAGATGGTGGTAACTCATGTCAATGACAAATTTTGAACAGATTTGTGGTTTCATTTAGTAAAATCTTCAGATGACACATTCCCAGGTAAACCTAAATATATTGATATGTTCCAATAATCAAGAGAGGGTTGTATATAGAAGTCTATTTTTAACTTGCATTATTTTTATTAAAGGAGAAAGAATCTTCTGAATGTTTTCTTGGTCTCAAGACTGCAACACTCATTAAACAAGGCTGTGATTAAACAAAGAATATCCTCCACATCCTTTTTTATTTCATAGATCTTTGGTGATGGAGGAGTAGCAATAACTATGGTTGCTTTAGAAAACAGTGCTTAGCAGAAGAAAAGAGTTTGTAGTTTGTATTTATTTTTCTTACTGTAGTACAAACAATAAACAATAATGAAAAGGCTTTTTTTTTTTCTCCATTTACATTTGTTGAGGGGTTAATTATTAAAATAGGATAGAAACAAGCAGGTGGTGTTTTTGAAATTTTGTCCCTAGGTCTCACTTGTTTTATAGAACCCATTTGTGGAATATACACACAGAAATTCATTACTTAATTTGCGATGTAATTTATACATATATGCTTGTTTGGCTTGCTTAAAGCAGCTACTGCTTTTTACATTTGCAAGTTTAACAGTTTAGCTGTATTATTTTGTATTCAGGAGCAAGCTAATGAAATTACATTAAAAAGAAGGCTGTTCTTAAATATGCTTCTCTTTGTTTTATGTTTCTAGTATTTGTTCTTTTTGTCTAATTCATGGCATGAAGTCTTGTCTGATAAGTTCATAGTGCTTTTGGTATATTAACAATTTAGTCTGGAAGGAGTATGGAAGAGGAAAAAAATGGCATGGGATAAACAGAAAAGCAGGAATACTAATTATTTTTTTGAGGGGCAGGCTGTTAAAATAGAAGTGGAAAAGCCTCCTTAGATTGTCAGCTATGTCCTACAGCACAGCTTCAGAAATATGCTGGGTTAGAGGTTTGAAGAGCAATGGGGCAGTGAGTTCAAGAGTTGATATAATTAAGCATAGTGTAATGTATTGATCTTTTATTTGAATTCCATCAGCTTGGGATCAATATCAGGAGCTGTAGCTGGACCATTCATAATACGTATGATCAGAGGTTTGTTATGTGGAAAATGTCATCTGTCACTTAAAAAGTTGTTAGGATTATTATGTTAAGGCTCATTAGAACATAAATAGAGACTAAACCAGATACTTGTATGCTTTATAAACAGTTATTTAACCACATCTTGAATACTGTGTGGACTTCTGGTGGTCTCAACAAAGATCATGTGGGACTAGAGAAGGTTCAGCAGGTGGCAGTGATTACTGAATGATCTTTAAGGTCCCTTCCAACCCAAACAGTTCTATGATTAAAGGTAAGGAAAGGCTTCTGGATGAGAATGATGGACTACTCTGGCCCTTTTTGGTCTGAAAGGGAGGCAGTTGAAATGGGGCCTGGAGAAGAGAGCAAGTGGCAGTGGCTTTCTATCTTCCAACATAAGATATACAGTGCATCTAATATGGCTAAGAAGAGCCATGCTCCAAACAAAAGGAATAATCATGCAGCAGGTAAAAGAACTGCAGAACTTCCTGCCAGAGGATATTGTTAATTCTAAAAGATTTTGTCGATTCGGCTGGAGATGGAAAGTCTTATTTGAGTGCTGTTAAATGAGTAGAAACTGCAGTCAGTTCAGGGTGTCCCAAATGAAAACAGGTGGGGAGTGGTAAAGTATTAGTGGAAAATAGAATAAATGCTTCCTTTATTCATTCTCCTCTCTTAGCATCTGCATATTGATATGGCTTGACATAAGATACTAGGACAGATGGGTTTTGCTCTGACCTGGTGTTGCTGGTTTTAAAAACCAGAAACTGGTTACATTATATTTATCTGACATTTTATGTAAAAGCACGCACATCACTTAGTCTGTAATTCCTTCTGTATTTGCACTACTAAGCAAGCTTTCTTGGTCAAATTCAAACTTGAATTTTCCTAGCTTTCCAATTGCAAGGTACTTATTTTTATTGGTGGATCTGTATGGTTTAGTAAGAATGTGTGTTCTTTGTTGGATGAAATATCAAGAGATTGATTTTATTATATGTTAAGAATTACAGTACAGTAGCAGACTGTATAGGAAACATGTACTGCTTAGCTGTAAGTGCCTTGAAAACATTGCTTAGATGTATGTTTATAATTGCCATAGTCTTGTTCATTTTTGTTGTGGAGAAAAGGAAGTTAAATTCCAAACACCATAGCTATATGTGAATAGGGTATGGGTCTGTAACCATTAGAATCCATTCTGGAAGAGTAATTAGTTTCATCAACCTCAAGATTAGGAAAAAGTGCAACTTTAATATGCTTAGCTGGATTTTTTCCATTAATATCTTTCAGAAGATTTCCGATGTTCACAGGGTAGAAGATGACCCTCAATATAAAATATCCATTTGTTGCATCAACAGCTGAAGGATATGTGCCAAGGGATCTATAGTAATCAGTTCTTGAATGCAAATGATGATAATTTTCTTGCACTGGTTCACTTTAAGGCCAAGTCAGAGACTGTTGTCTGATTTGTAATGTGTGGCTGGATATGTGTAGAGACTCAGATTTGTTAAATTTACTTTTAAATGAGCAAGGTGAATTTTAATATTTTGATAAAAGAAAATTTAGGTAGGATATTAACCATAACACACATACGGTGCAAGTGCCTGTTGGAGAGTCTGAAGATAAATCTGTTAGTTGCGATATGGGTGCTTTGAATATGAATCACTCCCTGATCCTGCAACCATATTCAGGACTTTTATGCTATGGGTAAAATTCTCAGGATCTGCAAGTATGATATTTATTTCAACCTCATAGTGGTAACCCCTGTATATATGTCCATTGGTGTAATGTTATCATTTAAAAGTTTGGGGAGAGTTAAAGTTTGTATATATTAGAAGAGGTTTGAATTGTACCTTTGTCATCTGACAAGAGTTTGTCCGGCAGTGAAAACTCAAATGATTTTGGTGTGGTTTTGTTAGTGGGTTTTTCTGGTGGTGTTTGGCTTTTTTGGGGTTTTTTTGGGTTGGTGTTTTTTTTTTTTTTTTTTTTTTTGACGTGTCATGAGTAGATTTTATTTGATTTTAGTACTTCTGAGTACTAGGATTAGGAATGGACTGTGACTAGGAGTAGAGATGTAAATGTGGCATGTAGTTACCGTACTGGAGCTAGAAGAAGTAGATGGGAGATGTCAAGGAATTTGCTTAGAATAGATAGGAGGCTGCTTGTTTGAGGCCATTGGTGCATGCAAGAATGTAAAGCACACATCATGATCAAATTTGGGGTGGGTTGTTTGTTACTGGTTTTTTTGATTAGTGGCTCTGTCTTGGAGTGGTTGTTATGACTGTTAGAAAATAAGTAGGTTTCTGTATGTAACTTAGCATACTGATGTAGCTTGATGCAAAAGTGAAACTTATTTCAATGTTGATAGTTAATTTTGAATCTTGTGGTATTTAATGCTGAAATTTTAGTCCTACTTGGGCTAAATTTATAGCTTCTGCATGTTCTTCAAAGTACATTAACTTATTCTACTTTATGCGCTGGCTATCACACGAATCAAAACCGAGATGAAATTTTCATGAGATTCTCAAAAATTGAAAGATCACCAAATAATGTGTTTTAAATGACTCATTACCATTTATTCTTACAATTAATGAACTGTATAACAACATTAAATATTAAAGCAGGTCAAAGTACTAGCTTTACCTGATAATTTTTGAGCATATTTTGATTTCCAAAATAGCATTAGATTGATTTTTCTTACAGTTAATCAGATTTCCCTCAGAATTCTTTTAAAAAAATTCTAGAGGTGTAGATATACTTTATCAGTGTTTGATGAACATTGTTTGCCATTTAAATTAGCTTGAAGATATTTATTATTTATAGTTTTAGTTTCATTTTAATGTGTATTGCAGCTTGTATTCAACAGTTCTGCTGCTAAATGAAGTAAGCATACATTTAGCGTGCTGTGCAGATACATGGGCACAGGTGGACATCTTGGTACTGTGCACCATGCAGTGAAACACATGGCGCTACACAACATGGGACAAAGAGCACACAGTTTGAATTAGAAATCATTTTATGGACTCATTGTAAATTTGTGCTTGTTCATATATGGGCTGTAATTTCTGAAAAGAGTGTACGTGATTTTATATTGAACATATGTGATACACAACACCCAAATGTAGTTGTCCTTTGTGGAAAGGGGCAGTATTGTATGAGCCTGTTTATGTCAATATCTTAATAATTTATCTTTATAACTGCTTTTGTCTATATTTATAGTAACATTGGCACCCTGTGTACAGAAGATACAATCAGTGCTGAAAGGAAACTTGCATCCATCTGGAAGCAATAAACTTTTCTAAAAGACTGCACAGTGTTACTTAATCCTGTGATTTCTTACTGTGAGTGAAATTAAGGTTTGGTTCAGTTGTGTCACATCATATTGCTATCAAGTCTTTTGTGAGAGCTTTGTCATAGTGTTAAGCTATAAACTAAAATTGATGAAAGTTTGAGAATGTAATTTCCTCAGTCACAGGACTATGCATCACTGCAAATGTGGTCAATTCCATATAATAACAATAATTGTAATACCAAAAAGCTTCTGGAATATTATGGTTTGTAAGCTTTCTCTTTGTAGGAAGGGCTAATTTGTATACTGCACAACTGGCTAAGTATACCTTAAATTGCATTGTTTTCTAACTAGTTTTTGTGCCATACATACATCATGTAGAGCAAAATGTATTTTAAGGATGCCAAAATATTTTACACAATTAGAGAAACACAAACAGTTCCTCTAAGAGGAAGTGTGAAAACCCCATGTATGTTATAAAGATCACCTAACAAAAATCTGGAGGTTTTTTATTGCTTTTCTTTTAAATCTGTTACAAGTGCGGTGTGCATGATCAGAATAGGATTCATTCATCCCTGCAGGCAAAGTGGTGTAGCTTACATTCTTCCTATTGTGGCAAGTGAGCTGAAGAGGGTCGGGGTGAGGGAATGGTTTTATGCTTGTCAAAGGATTCTGGTAGTGCTGTTGCCATCTCTTATCCTTGGGCTACTGTAGAAGGTGCAGATAGATTGATAAAAAGGATGGCTAAGTTTATGAAGAAAGTTTATGAGCAAAGATCAAGGAGGATAAGCAAAACATTTAGCTGTTAATAGTAAGTTCATGGATGATCTTATCTCAGCTGATAGCTATGCTTCAATACCTAAAAGCAGGAATTTGTAATATAAGTTAATTGCCAATAGCTGCAGAAGGAAATCGTACTCTGCTTAGTATATGTCTGATTTTTTCCTGAAGAAACTGATTCTTGAAAAACCTTGAAAGACCAAAATTCAGGTGTTTGAGGTATGTTGAGTTCCCTGAAAATGAGACACTGATAATTAGCAGTATGGATGTTTTGTAAATCTCTATTTGAGGCTGAAGCAAATCTCATGCCAGTAAGACTCCAAGTAGGACTAATTATTAACTTATAGTTAATCAAACTCAATGATGTCATGTGGCCTTAAGTGCCTATTTGATTCCCCACTTCCCCCCCCCTTATTTTCTGAAATAACAGAAGTAATTGCCATGATTAAGACATAAATTAGTAGGTACAAACCAGTGTGAGATTTTTTTGAAGGAATGTGAAAGTAAGATCATGTTTCCTGTTTGTGAATTCTTTAGTATCTTTTAGCTCTGCTAACCAGTTGTACGAAACCATGTAAGCCACTAGATCCCAGTCTTCTGTTTTATTTCAGAAATCTCTCTTTTTAAATAAATTCCATTATGTGATGGTTGTTTTGTTGGTCTGTGCAAGACCAGTCATTTAATCTGCAGAGGTGTTACAAAATGATGGAAATCATTGATGGTTGTTACTCTGAAGTTTGTTACATAATGGCTTTTACTTATCACATGAAAAGCCCCAGAGTTCCGGGCATTTAAAAGGTTTGCTGCTACTTTTCCAATCCTACTATGAAATTAGGCAGTATGTGGGCCATACTCTTAACATGAAACATAGAGCTTCCTATAGTAAATCTTTTCTCAGTGACCTCTTTCTTGGTGTAGTGAGAAAATGTAACTATTCAAAAGCGAAGTCTTTGCTGTATCCTCTCAAATTCTTCAGGTTCAGAATTTGCCACTGTCTGCCTTGCTTCCTTTCAGCTAGCATTGTTGTACAATGCTGTTCTGTACAGCATTATTCCCAGAAAATCATATTGTTAGGGGAGTAATTTTTCATTTCATCATCTCCCTCATATTCTTTGCTGGAGAATGAAGGGGAAACCCTTAAGCTGAAGCTTCTTGTCTGGAGCACCATTAGGTCTTCACTTAATCACATGTTCTCATGGAGGTATTTATTCAAGAAGCTATTTGGTTTCTTTTCAAATTAACAGTTTTGGTATTTTTTTTCTGGTGAAGCTATAATTAATAAGCACGGTACTCCACTGCTCTAAACCAGAGATGGAGCAAGACACTAATGAAAGCTTGAGGCTAGATGACTAATGAGCCTCATTACAAGGAGAAGTGCCCTGTCGGCGGCCTGCTGGGCATCATGGAGATATAGGATGCTGGGTGCAAGAGTCAATCCTGAGATCTGGTCATGCTCAGAGGGGAAATCCCCAGTCTGGCCCCTGTCTAGAGGTAGCTGGCTCCAGCAAGGGTGACCTCTGAACTGTACTCAGCTCTGCTGTTATAGCATGAAATTAGTTGAACTGTTCCTATGTTTGTTCTGTGAATTACCAGCATCAGTTCTCATTTTGGTTTAGTCAGAACTAGGCAACTTGGCAGGGTTTTGGGGTTTGATTTGGTTTTGGTTTTTTTTTCTGACAGAAAATTACCTATTGCCATCCTTTAAAGGTGCATTGAAAAATCAAACAAATTTTAAATTCATGAGTATGGTCCAACTCAGGACTTCAAGGACTTCTCCAGATGTCCACTAAAGCTGCTCTTCCTGCAGTTGCTGTGGTGATGTGATGTTGAGCACAGGGGTATGTATCTGCAAGAGCCCTCTCAGTTTGATGAGGATGTTTAGAAGAATAAGATTTAGTTTTTGAAAGTGACAGTGGAGAACAGGGATTGGAACCAGCTGTTTAAGGGTTCCTGGGGGAAAGAGCCATTTGAAACATGGAGAGAGGCAGCTACTACTTTTTCAATATATTCTACTTTTTGTAGTGTATTGAATGTTGCACAGCACTGCTAAAGCCAAATTTGGGGGGGAGGTTGAGTTGAAAACCTGGGGCCTGATCTACAGATTTTTTTTTGAGAATATTTTTTTACCATATCAGTTATTCTTCATACTAATCTTATTTTTAGACATAGCTATCTATGACAGTAGTTTAAAATCATATGACTTATTTAAGCTGGAATAGTGAATACTGCCTTTTACTGCTGTTTTGAAAATAGTGTGTAGCTTCCTAGCCAGTAAATCTAAATGTTCCATTATAGGTTCGTAAAGTGGAGTTTGGGACTTATAGTTATTATTTTTTTTAATTGAGAAGATGCAAATAGAGCTCTAAAAAATTAAGAGATGCGATTGTGCATCTTTCCCAGTTCTTGCTGGCACTTGTTTATCGGTGTTTGTGTGATCTTAGGGGAGCGAGCAATTGGAAGTGAAGATGCACAGCAGCTTGCCTCAAACTGTGTTGACTTCTTGCTGATGGAGGAGATGGTCTGAGCCCTTGTTCTTTCCTGCTTGTGTATTTTCTTACCGCTTTGCAGCATCTCTAGTTTTGTAGGACTTGGGTTGGACTGATTGTTTTGTGCAACTTCTCAGAAGACTAAGCCAACAAAATAACATAAAATACATAAAGTAGACAATCTGTTACTTTAGGGATTTGAATTAACTCAGCATGGTTTTGTCAAGTGCTGGACATAACGAGAAGGGCTGGACTCTACATAGTTGGGGCAGGTGAATGAGAGTAGTTGTCTGTATTGGAAAGAGGATTAACAGCAAGGTATTGCATTGGCTTGGCAAAATACATCACCCTTAGATTCTCTAGAGAAGGAGAATGAAAATTGGTTATATTCCTGTCAGATGTTTTTAAGCCCAATTTTCTACCCTGAAGGAATACAGCTGTTGCTGCAAGTGAATAGCTGCCCTTAAAAGATGGAGTTAGTAGTTTCACCCTGCTTTTATTCTCCAGCTTTGGAGGAACTGAGATGCATCTATTCAGTACTTTGGTAGTACTTTCTAAACATCTTGCTGTTCCCCAAGGAAGTTGTTAAACACAATCTGACTAGGAGCTTGGTTGTGTTATGCTTCTCTTACACCATATAAAAGGACTAGAGTAGCATAAAGGTAATATTCAAAGGAAAAACAGCCCCTCCCCTGCTTGGCCCTTGCTGTACCTTCTTCTCATCTTCCTGTTTGATACTCTTCGCAAGCCGAAAGTGCGATTTGGGTTTCTGTGCTTGCAGAAGAGACTGAGAGGCTCAGCATCAGATCTTGCTAAAGGTGTCGCATGACCTGTTTTTTTAAAATAAAAAAAATCCCTGAAAATTCAGATGTTCTGAAAATAGCTTTTGTGTGTTTAGAGTCTTTCAATTAATGTTAAATAGCCTGGTGAGCTATCCATTGATTCTCAGCTCTTCTGATAAGAATGACCATACTAGCTCCTTTATATATTTCTCATTGCCAGTCCTTCTTACTCAAAGTTGTGGCTGAAAACTGCAGAGGTTTTATGAATCAGTTGCATTCTACTTATTATGCTTAGTCAACTACAGTAAAGGAAAATTGTCTTAATAAGTTAATAGTTGTGAGTTTATATGCATTAGACATTGTCATATTAATTTTAGGTACTCCTAAGCTTAAATTTTTAGATGTATTGTCAAAACTAATTTCATTTTTTGGTTCTAGTTATTTCCTTTTCAGTTTATACCAATACAGTTGTATTTTATAGTATATTGAAAATAGGGTTTTGAAAATAGTGTTCATAGAGTGTAGGATGATTTGTGATCAGTTCAATAATAACTGTTGGTCACAGTATTTTCTTTGATTTTTATTTTTGTTATGTTACAATGCATTGTTTTGTTTTTAAAGTGTTGGTGTTTATATTTAAATAATACACCTCTCTTTACAAACTGTTCTATTTTTTAGTAGGTCTGCTTTTTTCTGTGTGTATGTTTTCCTCAGATTTTCTGTAAACATGAAAATCTATTTGTTTAAAGCCTGCTTTAACACTCTTAACTAATTAAAATTTGATTCGCTATTTACAGCTAAACTATATTTGAGTGTACTGGTCCCTCACCCTTTGATTTAGCTTAGTGTGTTATATTTAGACCTGGTTTTTGATTAAATAGGAGATTAGACTACCATAAATAGGAAAAATATAGGATAGTCTCATTGCTTAAAATCAGTGAGAGGATAAATAGGGGCATAAAAACTTCCTAGAAATTCATATATCCAGGCAGGCTTTTTTCATGATATACTTGGGGGAAAAAAAAAAGGAAAAAAAGAGTGGACATGTGCAGAAACTGTGAGTACAATTAGCGTCAAGCAGATAAATCCAACTCTAATCCTGTTTACGCTCTACATCAGACAGATGTGCTGAGATTGATTTAGACAAGCCCTTGGCTTATAGTAATTTTTTTTTAAGTGCCATAGAGTCTGTTTTTGTTAGATCTTTGTTAAATGTTAAGTGCTGTTAGTTTTACTCTTCCCTAACGCCTGTAACCTACTTTATACAGGTTACCTCTCTGCTTGTCATGATGACAAGGCAGCCTGGTAGAAGAGATTATCTTTATGCCTTGTAATTAAATTGACTTTTTTCCAAAGATACAACAATGGGATGTGGGTACTGAATTAAATAAATAGCATGATATCTAATAGATGTATACTTAAATCTCTTGCAAGAACAGATGGTAGCCAATATCTTTCTAAGTAATGTGAGAGGATAGTTAATGTTCTGAAACAGCTAACAATAACCAATGTGATACTAACGAACCAATAGGTCTTTTGACGTTTAAAAAGGTGTCTAATTCAATATATATTTATATTTAAACTTGGTGGTTGCAACATACTAGAAATACTTTGCAAGTGTAGCTCATTACTTCAATTTTCTTTATCTGATTTGTTTTATACAAATTTACTGCATTTGCAATGATCTTATTTTCAGTAAAAAAAAAAGAAGATGGAAATTATAGAATATGTCTAGGGACTTTTATGCAGATTTCTTTTCAACTTTAGTAAAAGTTGGCTGTCCTAATCCTACTACCCAGTTCAGTATTTCCTTTACAATTTAAGATCTGAGGATGATGCTGTTGTATGATTCAGTGCTTCAACACTTTATATGCTTCTCCAGTTGTATCTGGAAATGTATTCCAGTAGAGCAATTAGTCAAATATTATGGTTGGAAGTAAAGTGCTTCCTACTAAGAATATATTATTTTAATTTTCACAGGTTTTGATGTGATTCTGAGCAGCACAAGAGTTTGATAAATACAGAGTAAGAGGAAGATGTAAAAGCAAATAAAATCTGGCTGAAATAGTAGTGTAAAATAAAAGGGGCAAGACAAACCTTACCTGGCTTATGACTAAATGTTTTTCTATGAAAGATGGTGGGGGAATAAAAAGTATTTTAACAGGCCTTCATTTTACTTCATTTGTGCAGGGCAAATATGCTACTGTTTGTGATTTATTTGTGATGAATATACATAACAGCATGACAATTTATGATATCCTCAGCAAAACTAATAGTTTCATCCAAAATATTGTTTAAGAATATTTAACAAGCAAACTCATTTAGCGTATTTGTATTGGTGTGGGGGAATAAGTGCTGAAGCTTGGTTGTTGCCACAGGGCAGTTGTATTTTGTGTGTCTTTATGTTTACCCATTTTCCTGAAGCATTGAGTTTGAGTGTGTGTCTGACAGTCAGACTTGATGGGAAAAGATAAGCAGACCCCTTTGAAAATGCTACTTTAAAATTAGAACAAGTCATTATAAAGGTATTAAATTATGTAGTAAGTGATTCAGGGGATCACAAGTGTTTCGTTTAAGGCCTACAAAGACTATTTGCCCTCAGATGTTTTAGAAGAGCAATATAAAGTTTGAAAAAAATCAAGGTCTCTGATTTGGTAGTGCTGGTGTTAAGCTTGCTTGTACAATGTCCACTCACCCTTTTAGCCTATGCAAAATCATAGTTCAAATGGAATCACACACATTTGTTTGTTCCTCAGTCCTCTGCTTGCATTCAATGCATTTAAGATACTTTTATAGCAGTCATTGCAGAACTTTGAGCTTTGTTTTGTTTTCTACTGTTTGATGAGTTTCCTACTGTTTATTTGCTGTGCACTTTTGAAAGTCTGCACTAGGCACAATTCCCTTTGTACTCTCTCAGAGCACTCATTTACTTGTCACAGTATTCCTGTTAAAAATTGAATGATTTTAGTCTAGTTTTACACCTTAGTAGCTGAAATATGGAGATATCAAGGTGGTAAAATGTGACAAGTTGGAATAATATGGCAGAAGTATAATAAATTCATGTTTCTATCAGCAGTAGGTTATTTGGTATGGAACAGGAGAAAATGGGTTGTTTGAGAACTGTCAAGAGAGGTGATACTGACCTGAGCTTTAGCTCTGTTAGCATTGCTGAAGTGCAGTCATCCAGGATTTCTATATAGAAAGATGATCACTGCGTAGTCTGGTTCAAGAAACAATGCTGAGAAATGTCAGCATTACAAGAATTGACACAAACTTCTTTTTCCTTCTCTGAAGTGACTTTCTGAAGCCCTTAACTTCAAGTGGTGAAATGAAGTAGGTGATACTTGATTTTGCAGTCTCACCTGCAGTGCTGTCTGTCTTTCCCAGGAAGGCTCTTAAATAGACTTCTGCAGCTTCTCACTGGCACTTGAGTGTGCAGCAACTATTCATCAAAGAGAATCTGTTATGGCTTTTCCTACTGAGAAACCACTTGATTGAGCTGTTGCTGTATTTGGAAGAGGTTTCTGGTTACATGTTTTTGCTTTGGGCTGCAAAGGGATTTTTATCAGTCTAGTGTATCAGATCTTCTGTAATTGCAAAAAAAAGGGAAACTTCTTTTTGTGTCCAGATTATCTGACACTTACAGGAATGGTGACATTTTTTCCTCAGTCTGTCTGCTCAGCTTTGTTTTTGAGGAATAAGTGTTTTAGACCTCAAGAAAGCAGAAAAAGGAGAAACCTGTACCACACTTAGAACCATAGAATCATAGAATAGTTAGGGTTGGAAAGGACCTTAAGATCATCCAGTTCCAACTTCCTTGCCATGGATAGGAACACCTCACACTAAACCATGCCCCCACAAGGCTCTGTCCAACCTGGCCTTGAACACTGCCAGGGATGGAGCATTCATAGCTTCCCTGGGCAACCCATTCCAGTGCCTCACCACCCTTACAGTAAAGAATTTCTTCTTCATATCCAATCTAAACT
>JANRGW010013403.1:0-14496 GCA_024733675.1 Psilopsiagon aymara
CTGTGCCTGGGATTGCTCTGACCCAGGTGTAGGACCTTGCACTTGGCATGGTTAAACTTCATCAGGTTGGCATCAGCACACCTCACAAGCGTGTCAAGGTCCCTCTGGATGGCATTCCTTCCCTCCAGTGTATTGACTGAACCATCCAGCTTGGTGTCATTGGCAAACTTGCTGAGGGTGCACTCAGTCTCACTGCCCAAGTCACCAACAAAGATGTTGAACAAGACTGGTGGTGTGTGCTTTCTGCTGCTGCAGGAGTAAGGACAAAGGGAAGGGCAGAAGAAAGCTGCATTTAGAATGGTTTTTTGGTACCAAAGAGAAAATACAATGATGGGACACCAGAAGGGCATGAACTTTTGAAAGGCTGTTCTGGAGCAAATGCAGGTTGCTCCTCAGAAGAGGATTAAAAGAAAGAGGCTTTATTTGGGGGTGGAAGGTTTAGGCTAAGTTTTAGGAAACCTGTTCTACCCTGAGAGTTGAAAAAGACCTTTTCCAAGAAGGAATGGCTGTGGCCTCTTCAACAGGACCTCTTCATCTGGCTTGAATGGGGATCTTCATAGATCTAACATGACCCACATCATGTTTCATACAGATCCTACTTGTAGGCTATTGTTCTCCCATATTTTGTGTTGGCACATGGCCTAGGGAAGGTCTCTGAGAGCCCTTGTTGGGTTGAAGGAATGAGCCAAATATCTGCTGGGACTGTGCTGAGCCCATTTCTTTCCACCTTCAAGCAAGTGGATGCTGAGCACTGGCTGGGAGACTCTTTGGAGGTGCATTCATCTCTCTGGCTCCCAGCCCTCAGAGGAGCACCAAGCATTTCCCTTCACTGCACATCTGAGGCACAAAGCTCGGGAGATCTTACATGAGCAAGCAGGAGGGGGCACGGCTGCAAGCATAAATGATCAAAGGGCAGAGCAGGCTGATGTGCATAAAGACGTTGTGATACAGCAGAAGAGATCCCCTCTAGCCCTCACTGATGCTAATGCATATATTTAACTCCTGATTGACTTCATAATTAATTGACTACGCGGAGTAGATCCTTCTTGCAGTTTCCTTGTTCTAAATAGGGCTGTGAAAGCCTGCAGAGTAAGAAGGGTGCAAAACTGAGCTATGCAAGGGATGAATGCGGCCTTTTGTCTTTATTTTCTCTGAAAGTACATAAAAGCTATAAGGAGCCTGTAAGGATATAAATGAGGGCAAAAGTGTAATAACTTCAATCCCCCCAGACTGGGTTAGGAGAAAATCAGCATACAGAAGGACTCTGGCAGTAGTTAAAAAGAATAGGGTTTTGTATTTTTGACTCTAAGGTGGATATATTGTAAAAAAATATGGTGGAAAGGTAGGAAATTAATACTTCCATCCCAAGCTGAACAAGGAGAAGAAACATTTGTTATGCAAATCTTTTCATTATTGCAAATCCCTAGTGCTGATAAGAGATAAGCGTTGTTCTAGCTTTATTTCAAGTAGCTCCTGCACAGACGTGGGTATGTGATTATATTGCTGCAAAAGAAAGAAACAAACACACACATTTTCCCTGTACATTTATTTCTGTTACTGGAACATGAATTCTGGAGCCTGCCTGAAAAGGCATTTGGTCCACTGAGGCTTGTTCATTTTACTGCTTTGTTTTCTGCTAAGGTGACATCTGCTCCTGAATGACCTTAGCATCTTTTCTCTCTGCAGCCTGGCCCGGGTGGCCGTTCCCTTTATGTGCATACATTAATGTTCGGGTGAATCGCAGCTTCATGAGGTCTGTTCTTTATCCTTTTCATTTCCACTAATCCCGGAGCCTGCAGGGAACAAAGGGCTGGATCCTCACGGCGTAAACGGCCAGACTCCACTGTAGGGATTTACATCCACTACGGCATGACACCGGTTATCTCCAAAACCCATTCCCCACTTCACCATCTCCACTATCAAATTCCTTGTCCTTGTTGATAATTTATTGCTTCCCCCCTCTCTGCTTTTTTTCTGCTTAGGAGGCAGCTGTAAGATTTGCTTGCATCAGTGGGGGGACAGTGCAGCAGCAGCTCCTATCCTGGGTACCCCCTGCCCTGATAGGACACATTGCAGGGTGAGGGAGGTTGTTGCTGGGTCAAGGGACTGATGCACCCAAATGGCATGGGATGCTGCTTTCCTCCCCATCACTATGTCAAGGTGCTCCCCGTATTTTAGCGGCCCTACTGCAGAATCTGTCCCTGACCACTGCTGCCTTCCATTGAAATCAATGAGGTTTGCTCAGCCCTGTGTTTAGCTGAGACACAGCTATCTGTCTGCCTAGCTATTAAATTACATTTCCACGTGACATCAGAGCTTCCAAAGTTTGCAATATTATTTCAGTTTCCATATGCAGCCCTTTGAGCCATTTTTCCTCTTCTCCCATTGTTTTACCATTCTCTTCCCATTCAGAGGCTCAGTGTTGAAACCAGAATATTACATTTGTCCTATCTCCCTTTGTCTGGCACCTTTGTTTTTTGCATCTCCACCAAATGAAATCAATTTTATAACTGATTTCTCTGACCTGGCACCAGAATGACATGCTTACAGTTTCTTCTACAGATTCTCCTTGCTGTCCGTAATAAGTTACTTAACCATTCCATTATTTCATGCCAGCTCCCGGTGGGTTTTAGCTGCACAAGACGTCTTTCTGATGAAATTGGCACTGGCTTTTAAAAAATCCAAATCAATTATATCTCCTAGGCCCTGCTTGAGACTTTAAAAGAGGTTAGTTAGGCAGGATCTTCGTTTTGCACATCCGGGTGGAAAATGCACAGGCATTTTTTCCCTCCACTTGAATGTTACCAACAGCTCACACTGTTTCTTCAATAAAATAGTTTATCTTTGGGAGAGTCGGAAGCTCACTCAGGGAAGAAATTTGGCTGATATATATGGCAAGACTCCAATGGTTTTAATGAATGCAATGTTGATCACTTGAACAACAGGATCAGCAATATGGCATGGATGCGATAGGCCTTTTTTCCAATCCTGTTTATAAAGTACCAGATAACACTGTTGTGTCAGAGGGCAACTCCCATTAGAAGGGAAGAATTACGATCTGGGTGTTAGATCTGGTTTCTTCTTCCATCTTCTCCCTAGCAAGACTTTGTCCTGGAGCTGATCCAATTCTTTTTCTATTCCAAGTGATACTGAAATCCAATATTACCTATCCTGGCAAGCTGGCAAGGAAAAAATTAATCCCAATGAACTTTTAAACCACCATTTTCACTAGTCTTCTGAATCTTCTCAACCAAGTCTTATTCAAACTGTTTTCTAAATGAATACTAAAATGTTCATTTACAGAAAAGGAAAAAGAAAATCGACTCCCTCACTTCTTCGAGGTCATATCGTTATGCAAAAAACCACATGTGCACAACTTCCCACCTTTTTAAGAAATCAAACCTAAATTTGACTTCTTCTAAGTACCTAATGGGAGCTGCAATTTCTTGCTAATTATATAATTACTCCAGATTGTTATGTAGCACTGGCAATTAAACACTTGAAATACTTTTAGCTTGAAGAAAGTAATTACGTAATTCCAGTGAATCTGCTTGAGTGAAGCTGCATTGGTTCCTGCTCCTCTTTCCCTCTGACTTCATGTCCGCAGTCACTCACACTGAGATGCAACGGTGAATTCCTGAGCTGCTGCTGAAATGGCAGAACTCGGCCAACCTTGGCACATCACTTAATAGCACCTGAAGGGCAAGACAGGTATGATGCAAGGGGTTAACATGAAAGGAAGACCTTATTTATATGAACAGAGTAATATGAATGTGTGTGTGCATATATATAATATTCTGGTTTTAGAAGCCATTTTCTTTTTAGACACTAGCAAGGCTATGCCCAAGGGAGCATCCCAGCATCACAGTCCCCAAAAGGACCTCCCTGTCACACTGTCCAATGTGGCCCCAGTCCTGTGACTTCCCAGTGGATATTTTCATGGGAAATGTTTGCCCATGCCTCAAAAGGACTGCATTGCATGGTGTGGCATCTCCCATACAACCTCAGTGATAGCTCAAGCATAGTCCAATTGCTATTCAGCACCTCCTTCTGTGTACCTGGAGCAGGGCCCCACAGTTACACGTCTGAACAACACAGAAGAAAATGCCCTTGTCCCAAATAGCTCAGTATAATGTCCCTTGACACCTAATGCTTTTAATTCAGGTGACAGTTCTGTCTCTGAAGTCTCACAGTCTCTGCTCTCTATGCCAAGACACTTCAAAGATGCATTAGTCTTCAGTCCTGTACTTTAACTCCTTCCTTCATAATAGCAATGAAAATTATAAAGGAGTCTGGAATATCTTTTACGTCTAGTCCCATAGTAGCAGGGACCGGCACTAGTGATACTGGCCACAACTGTCAAATACTGTGTCTTTTCACTGCATCCTTCATGGAGAATGAAGTATATAAGTAAGAGCTGTATGAGATTTCAACGCTTCAGTAACTTCTTGGTTCAGATTTTAAGAAGGTTTTGAAGACAATTATAAGGCTTCTCATAAGGAGAGGGGGAAAGGAAACACAGCAAAAATAAGGAATAAGAACAAAACAAGTGAAACAACTGGCTGAATTTCTGACAGCCCTCCAGAAAATAAAAAGGCTGGGACTTGATGAATCTCAGTTGAGAAGAATTCATTGCTATCCACTGATTTCAAAACCAAAACCATCCCTTCTGTACTGTTTATATGGAAAGTATCATGACTCAAAACCCAGGATTTTTCATGGATGTTCATTCTGTCTCTATGTCCCATGGTCACAGTGACTCTTCCTTCTTGCTTCATTTTTACCTTTTTCATGAGGAATAAGTACTGAGAATGAAAACCTTAAAACCTCTAATCATTGGCCCACTTCTGGAAGAAAGCAGTATGGACTTGGAGACTCTCTTTGATGCCGACACTTTGCCAGATCCTGTTGTCCCCATGCCACCATCATGTGAATTTACTGTCTTTCTCCTCTGGGAAGCTAAAACTTAGCCATTCCCCTCCTGGGCCTGGAGACTGGAGCAGTGGCCCATCTTTGGTGTGAAAATCTCATCCCACACTTGAAACCTTAATGTGACTCTTTCCCATGTGGACTGTAGAGCCCACAAGAAGGTTTTCTGCAGGTAATCGGACATTGCCATCCCAAGCTCACTGCACTGATGGAAATACTAAGCTTGCTTGGCTCCATAAGACTTAGGTTAGTCCCTGGATTATGTGTATGTATGCATATATATATGTGTACACATTGCACACCACTATACAGTATATAAATCTCTAGACCACCGATCACTTCAGGGCCCTGCCTTGCTGACCCGATGCAAATAAAGCCCTTACTGAAGCATACATGGCTTTTACATGCATGAAAACCAATAAATTGAGGCCTCAGTTTGCTAGAAAGAATTTCCATCCAAACCAAACTGGTGCAAACTGACCTGGAAAAAATACCTCTGTCACTGGGATGATCACAGATGATCTGGTTTGACTTGACAGAAATAAAAATACAAAAAAACACCAACCTCTCTCATTTTCCTTGCTCTTCCTAAGCTGGGGACAGTCCTCTGTTTAGTCATTCCTAGGGCTGAAACCAGCATGGAATGCTAAATGGATTAATTAGTACTTCATCACTCTAAATTTAGACAGCTTCCTTTCAGAATTAGATTTCTTCAGGTTTATGCCATTATATTTCTTAAATGTACGTTCTCAATCACGTTAGCAATTATGAATACATTACATTTATTTTATTTTTGAAATATTCTACTGTTGTACCTTAGGATATAAAATACAAACCATGTCCTACCCAGGCAGAAATATGAGGTCACTATTGCTCATGATTTTATTCCAAATCTCATGATTTTATTCCAAATCTTATGATTTTATTCCAAATCTCATGATTTTGTTCCAAATCTCATGATTTTAAAGATAATCCTGAGATCCTGTCCCAGAAACTATCCGATATCTCCTTGTATGAGAAAATCAATTTTCATCTGCAATGCAAGTTATTAATTCTTTGAGTTGCAGAGATATTCTTGACAAAAAGGAGCATCGCAAAACCCGAGAGGTGAATAAAAACATTTGCCATTCAAACTAAAACTCTTTTTGCCTCAGACATTCACCTGATTGTGGGCACTAATCTCATGACTTCTCATCATCACTAGTTAACGTTGCTGAAAATTACAGAAACTGATACAACCAACCAAGCAAAAACTCCCACAGAGAAGGATCCTGGAGCAAGCATGCCGTGCTTGGAAGCAGCGTTAGGGCCATTTCTGTGCCTATGCCATAAGCTTTGCAATTCTTGTCTTATACTTGAGAGTTTTTTCTCCATTACATGGGAAGACAACTGTGGACAACGAGACTGGATGTGTTCTGTTACCTCAGGGTAAAAGGCACCTAAGCACTTTAGGTCTGCATTGAGGCTTTTCAAGAGAGTTCGAGAATTTTGTATATTAAATGAATTTTCTCAGAAGTGTTCAGCATCTCCCTCCTGATGCAGAATCAGATTTTCAATCCAGGCAGGGGTATATCAAATTTAAGTTGAGCACACTTGAATATCTGGACCTGTTGAGCTCTGCTGACATTTCTGGTCATAGCGATTCTGTTGATGTAAATGGGTTATTCTGTCGAAAATCTGGTGATTAAATGAAATAGTGACAGAAACACTGAAAATCTGTGAAAATTACAGAAAGTGAGGATAGGTGGCAATATGCTAAAAATAAAAATGAGAGTATTGCACATTCTGTGGTATTATGAAAAGTGCAAAATGAAACAATATCTATTAGCTTGGCACATCAAAAAAGCCCACCTGTAGACTGTTTACTAGGAGATGGTGTAGGTGTGCTGCAAATCAGTTTGTGGTGTCATAGTAGTGAATGAATTCAAAAGTGATTTCAGGCAGAAGGGAACTTGAATATTTTTTGGGAACAGTATCATTAACAACAGTGACAGAAGCAGCAGTGAAGAATTTACAGGATTTGCAGACATAGCAAGAAAACTAAACCTGATTCAAATAAAATGCCAAGGCAGTTTATAGAAAAGAATGTTTCTGCTTTAGAGAGCTCATTTTTACCAGTTTGTAAATTAATTGTGACTGAGAATCATAAATGCTTCACAACTGGCGACTGCAAAGCTAGGAAATGGAAAGACAACAGCTCTGCAGCCCCTTTAGAGACAGCCACCATGACTTCACCAGGGGCAAATGGTTCCTCACTAGTGTAGTGGTCTTCCATGATGGAGTGACTGTGTCAGTGTACCAGGAAAGAAAGACCTATGGATGTTATCCACCTGGATTTCTGCGATGCCTTTCATATGGTGCTCCCCAATGTTCTCACTTCTACCTTACCGCAGGCAGAACCTGTGGCATATTGCCCCTCTTAAATACTGCCCTGGGGCAGCCTGAAAGAATCATAGAATCACAGAATACCAATTGGAAGGGAGCTCAGGGGTCACTTGGTCCAACCTTTCTTGGGAAACCATGACCTAGAATAGATGGCCAGTACTGTGTTCAGCTCAGGAGCCCCCAGCACAAGAAGGATATAGAGCTGTGGGCCTGAGTCCAGAATTGGTCACAAAGATGCTCCTCTGCTATGGAGACAGGCTGAAAAAACTGCACTTGTTCAGCCTGGAGAAGAGAAGGCTCCACAGAGACCTTAGAACAGCCTGTCAACGCTTGAAAGGGCGTTATAAGAGATGGAGACAGACTTCTTAATAGAGTCTGTTTCAGTTGGGCAAGGGCAACAGTTTTAAACTGTAAGAGGGTACATGCAGACTAGATATAAAGAATAAATTTCTTATGACAAGGGTGGTGAGGCCCTGGCACAGATTGCCCAGAGAAGCGGTGGCTGCCCCATCCCTGGCAGTGCTCAAAATCAGGTTGAACGGGGCTTTAGCACTTGATGTATGGAAAGTGTCCCTAGCCATGGAAGAAGGATTGGAACAAGATATCTTTGAAGGTCCCTTATGACCCAAACCACTCTATGATTCTATGCATATTAAGTATCTCACATTTGCACTCATAGTCAATACAAGGTCTTGTGTCTTCTTCATGCTCTCAAGGTACAGCTCAAACCTTTTTTGCCTGGTTTTCTGCTCTTATAGGTAAAATAGGTTTATGTCCCAACAAATCTCAGACTACTACTGTGTGGATCTGCACTCCTCAAAGAACCTACCTTTAACAGAAGGAAGCAATGTACCTGGTGGTCAATCAAACATTGTACAAAACATGGAGCTGGGGCACAGCAAATGATTTCGGGGTGCTCTTGTGAGGCACTTCAGAGATTGGCTGGTGCCACCTGGGACAGTATCAGCTTTGGAATTTTGCACAGGAAGAGGGATGCCCAACAAGGTTTAGACATTGGGATAGATGCAAAAACCTTGGCCATCTTTATCTCACCTAATGTAAGGCCTTAACAGCATAAAATACGTGGGATTATCTCCTCCTATGAGACTCTGTGGAAGTAACTCACACTGAACAGCCAGCAACTTAATAACATTTGTGAACAGGCAGTCAGTGCCAAAAATGAATGTTGCTTTTTGAGTAAATCCAATGTCCTTGGACTTCTGCAAAGCATTTAAATTAGCACCATATAACACCTCAATGTCAATGAAATATCCCTTTAATGGATTCAGTACAGGGCGATCTCACAAAGCAGTCTGCAGAGGAGAATCACTGTCAAAAGGAGGGATGTTTATGAAAGTTTCACGTAGATCAAAACAAGGTTTGACATCGTTCCACATTTTTATTAGTCACTGAGAAATAAACATAGAAGCACTGCTGATGAATGTCCCAGGTATCCCTTAGATTTACTGCAGTCACAATGAGGAAGGGACAGCTGGTTTTATTGCACCCTAATCCAAACTTAAATGCATTAGGAATAAAAAAGCTAATTTCTCTTGGAAAGCAAAGGCTCTGGAGAGCTTAATATATGGTGAGTGAACAGGGGCTGTCATGGCATATACCACTGTGATAAATCATAAATGTGATGCTTGGAGGCACAGATAGGAGAGGTGTAAAGGGATCAGCTTCTCCTAGACCCTCGGCATGCAAGGAACCTGGAAATTTGGGAGAACCAAAGATTTTCCTTGCTGCGGTTGTGTTCCTGCTACATTGCAATGCTCAGTTATGAGTGCTAGCAGTAATCATGGCCTTCTTTTTTCATACCATTTAAAAGGCATAAGGCAGATGGTTTGCAAACTTGGGGTTGTGTGAGTTTTCCAGGAAATTAGTATTTTTACCTTCTAAACAAAACACAGCGTGCTAATCATCTTCGGTGTGCTTTCAGTGCAAAGGGATTTCTCCATGGCACATCCCAACTTTTCTGGTGCCACGTACCCATATCACAATTTCAGTGCCCACACCCTCCTCCCCGGGGTGCCTGTGTTTGTCTCTCTCCCCTGATATTAAGATGCAGAAATGCTCCTAGCTGAACAGCGTGACAGAAGTGCCTCTCTGAGCTGGTCTTCATTTGCAAAGTGCTCTGAAGATGAAGAAAGAGGTACCATGCTGCAGAGAGTGTGGAATTTGGAGGCAGGACTGAACAGGAGAAAGCTACACATACAACATCCCAGAAATTCAATGTCTTTATATTCATGTCACTCTTATTGGGGTGGGGAGCAGGGAGATGTAAGCCTCCTTCTGCAGGTAGGAAAATGAGGCAGAGAGACATTAAAAGCCAGACTAACAGAGGGATTTGGGTAGATCCCATGGATCTAACGGTTGCGTTAGATGTGCCATTCTTAAATCCTGTTCATCAGAGCCCCAGCCAGGTTGCTGTACAACCTAGGAGATAGCTGATGTATAGTCATGCTCAAATTAGTAATATTTGCATTCCCAAGCATGTGAGTGGCCTTTATACCATCATATTTAACAGTGCCAGGGGATGCTATTAGGCACTGAATCTGACAGGTTTTACATTTTAAGTTTCTGCCATCAATTCAATTTCAATTCAATCTGGTAGGGAGGTTTTAGCAAGCCAGGACCAGCATAAACCAGAAACGGAGGGCTGTTTTTAGTTCCTTAATTCTAGGAATGGGGCTTTCTGGTAGCATGTTGATGCCAAAGCTTTATGCCTTCCTTTCTCTGAAGAGTTTGAGGCCCCATCTTTCTGCAAAGCTCTTAGGCTGCAATCCCAGGACAGGATGTTGGTGTGCTAATTTCCTTCAATGAAAGCTTTTCAGTTTTCCTTAGCACCTAAATACTAATTATACCTGAGGGAAGAAGAGGAAACACGACCCTTTTGCTTGACTCTGACAGAGGGAGGCTCAGGTTATGACTATGGGGTCAGGCTATAAGGGTGCAAAGGCAGTATTAAATTGTCAGCATGTTCCCTGGCATAGTTTTGGTCTGTGCTCAGTAACCCTGACCCAAATATTCCCTAGGCATAACAGAGGGTACAGCATGAACCAGGTGTCATTCCCAGTGAATGGCATGGACACGGCCATCCTTGTTTTGGGACAATAAGCTTAGCTGTACTGCTTGGCCTCAGGGCAAAGCACCATTCCCCAGCCTTCACTAAACCTCGTTTAGTTTTTTAGTGTGAATGAAAGTGAGGGATTAATTTATGGGGCAGGGTCTGGGTCACAGCTCTCTCCTAGCAGCTCAATGAACATATGGCACATAAGAGACCCATCTCAACAGCTTCAGCAGGAGGAGGTAAATTCATCCCCTCCCTGAGAAGAGTCTAGAGTGAGGTCAGAGAGAAGGAAAAGGGAGGAGAAGCCTGCTCTGGGCAGGAAAAGTCTTGCTTGTCCATCCTACATGCTCTGAATGCTCTGATGGGTGGATGCATTGTGACAATTGCTGAGTTTGAAAAGAAAGACACTCTTTTTTCATGAAAGCAAAGTCATGCGTACCTGGAGTAGGTGCAGGACTGTGAAGCCTACAAAGGGGAAGTCCCCTATATGTTATATGCAATAAAAAATGCGGTTATGATGCCATGGTCAAGGCTGCAGAGGCTGGTGCTGCCCATCTCAGCTCTATCACATTTGAGGGACAAAACGCATCGTGGGTCTCAGAAGATACTATGGCTGCCCATACTCATGGCTTTATGGTATTGACAGAAGCCAAGCCTCCTTTGAAAATTTAGTCCTAATCCTAGAAAATGTAATCCCAGGTCTGTGGTCAGAAGGAGGTAATGGTCTGGGAAGGAAGTTAGTTCAGTGTATACATCCCAGCCATGTTTCAGATCTCTTTTGTGGTAATCCTGTCTATAGAATTATAGACTCATAGAATCCCAGGTTGGAAAGGACCTCAAGGATCATTTGGTCCAACCTTTCTAGGCAAAGCAGGACACAGACTAGATGGCCCAGCACCCTGTCCAGCCAAATCCAAACTGTGTCCAACGCTGGGGAGTCCACCACTTCCTTGGATAAATTATTCCAATTGCTGATTGCCCTCATTGTAAAAACATTTGATCTTGTGCTCATCACCCCTTGTCTTTTCCACGTGACTCCTTGCAAAAAGGGAGTCTCCATCTTTGTAGCCATCCTTTAAATTCTGGAATGTGGTAACGAGTATGTAAGGATGTGAATACATTTATATACTTATACATTTAATCATATTTTTACACTACTGTATGTAAACACATCTATAGAAACTCATTTTCATCCCACAAAAGTCACTGAAACTTAAAAGTATTTTCACAATACAGAGTAAATAGGGAGCCATGCCTTTTTCAAAATATTTATTATAGCATAATGCTTCAGGATGCAGAACTTTGCCACGGCTTCACCAGACTCATACCCACCTTGTGACTAGAGATGGAAATGAAGCCCAACACTTTGCCAGAATGCTAAATGCACCTCCAACACCCTATTTCTTCCACTCTTGCACTTGCTGTTTCATATCTCATATTTAGGGCTAGTCTTTCTGGTCAACATTAGCAGGGGTTGAAACTTTGTTTGCCACTTGAGATTTAATTTTCTGTCTCTTCTATCAGTAAGTGAATCTTTGATGTTCTCTCTGCCAGTCATTGTGCCTTTCTGCAGCTTTATATTTGTCTTGCTTGTACTATCTTGTGAACACAACTGTCTTGAAACAGAATAGCATTGATGCACAGACTGTCAGTCAGAGAGAAGTCAATCTTGTTCTTTTAATCATGTGGGCTTTCCCCTTTCCAATTCTTGGTGACTTTCCCCCTACAGGAAATGAGTAGGATCCTCTGGCTCTATTGTAACATTTTACCACATGTGTTCTCTTTTGTTCCTAATTTCTCTCCAAAAGTGGCTGCCTGGGTTGCTTTTCCCATGTTAACACCAGTGAAAACAATTAATTTTTATTTCTCCTTCAGCAGCTTGTGACAAGACTTCAAACCTGTATTCGTTGTGCAGTTAACCATTGTAGTATGTATCTTTACTACTTCAGGCACTAACTAATTCTATTTATCCTCACAATGTCCCTTGCTTTTGCAAAAGAAAGAATACTGTGTGCTTGTCCCCACTTTGTTGATGCAATACTTAGGCATGGAGAATCGGTACTCATCCAAGAAAGCACCAGAAGCACCACAATACCACCAAACACACAAGGGGCTCCAGCACCCTCCTTGCAGGTTTCACCCCAAGATCCTCTCCCTCTACCTCCATGGCACTAAATAGAAAGCCACTCCAAATGAGGGCACACTGTGTTATTCGTAATACTTTACATGACTGTACGGTTTTAGCAGCTCAGCATCTTGCGACTGCCAGCAAGAGCACGTATCAGAGCAATAATCAAGGTAGAATTTGGCTTTTAATTATACCCTTCGCAACACGTTGAAATCAGCACATCACACAGCAACATCTGAATGCTCAAATGAGAAAACTGGAAAAATGTAAGTGAAAAGGATTTGGTAAAACTTTCCTGTTCTGATGGAGGTTAAGAAACCGAGTTTGGTTTCACAGAACTCTTGCTGAAGGCAAAATTTGGTCTTTCTGCTGTCTTTTCTTGCCTTTTCTAATTATTTTCTTCCCCCCATAGGACATGCTGGTTTAAAAAAAAGACTGAATTTCAAAATTACTAAAAGCTAACTTTGAAAACCAAGTAATAATTCATTTAAAATCGGCATCAAACCAATGCCTCTCCCTAGTGTTCTCCAGAAACTCCTCAAAAAATAAGGTGCTTCAACAAGAGCAGTTAATTATACAGACATAATGTGGAGCAAGACATTTATAAAATCCCTTAACGACTGATCAAATGATAAGAGAATCACAGAGCATTTGCAATTAAACATAGAAATATTCCGTATTTCAGGTTGTGAGTTGCCCTGTTGGTGGTCATCTTGTAGTGGCATATAATAAAACAGCTTTAAAAGCAAAGAAGCCCCCTTAGAAGATCAGATGATGAAGAAACACGTTATGATCATGGGCTAATAGAAATCTGGGCTGATTTTTCACCAGTATCAGGTGAATTAACTAATTCCTTCCTTCTGTGCTTTCCTAAGCTATGAGGCAACTGCATATTGTCAAGCAATTTCTCAGCTTAATCAAAGTTAAAGAAAAATAAAAATCCAGTAATTATTTTTATCCACAACAAATTTGAATTACAGTAAGGGCATAAAGTAAGGGAATTTTCAAGGGAATTTTTCCTTTGAAAAGCATGTGGCCTAGGTTATAGATGAGAAAATGTTCATGCGCCTTTCTTGCTTGTTTGGTAGAGGATCCCACATATTATCAATGTTTGGTCAATGAGCATTGTGTTAATGTCAACAGAGGTAAAAAGATTATGAAATTTAGAGGAAAACTTCCTTTGTGAACTCTGGGAGCTAACACCTTCCTTGTTTCTACAGGTTTGCAAAGAAGTTGAAAAGCTTTCACAATATCCTGTGGAGATACACAATTTGTATTCAGAACAGGCTTCAGAAGTGACAGCTAGATTTTCCATCTGAGATTTCCTCAATTAACCCCAAGACATGAAAATTGGCATTTTTAGTAATATTCTCCAAGGTCTCAGGCTTGTGATGAGCAGAACGCTGTCTCTCATTAGTGCACCTGTAAGGGCTTCACAGCAAGCACACGCACCTCCCAGCATCTGAATGGTTTCCAACTCTGTTTCCAAATCAGCAGCTCTGCTCTCACGGGAGGGTGGAGATAATGCCCAGACCTCACTAGAGCCTTATGTTAGTCAAGAACATGCAGATTGACAGTGCCACTGGGTTTTGGTGGCAGTCATCTCTGATGAGTTTTAGGAGCAGGTCTGAGAAAATATTTAATCCCTCAAAGCCATGACCAAACATAACTATCTCTATATAATATCTATATATATTGATATCTACCTATATATATATATATTATATATATAATATCCATATATATTGCTATGCTGAGATATATATATATATATTTAGATATATGTATACAGAATTACAGAATCAAAGAATAGTCAGGGTTGGAAAAGACCTTAAGATAATGCAGTTCCAACCCCTCTCCCAAGGGCAGGGACACCTCCCACTAAACCATGCCACCCAAGGCTCTGTCCAACCTGGCCTTGAACACCACCACGGATGGAGCATTCACAACTTCCCTGGGCAACCCATTCCAGTGCCTCACC